>JAHBMJ010003023.1:0-13917 GCA_018398765.1 Chromera velia
GGGGGGGGGGGGGGGGGGGAGAGAGAAAATGAGAAAATGAGAAAACAAGAAAGAAAGAAATCAAAACAGAACACACACACACACACACACACACACACACACATACACACATACACACATACACACACACACACACAGAGAGAGAGAGAGAGAGAGAGAGAGAGACCCAGCGAAAGAGACAGGGGGGGGGGGGGAAGAAGTTTTGGCCTCTGACCATCGAAGCGCGCGCGCCGGTAGACTGAGGGGCTCCTCCCCCTGCTTGAGGAGAGGCAGAGGAAGATGAAGAGGAAGATGAAGAGGAAGATGGAGAGGCGCGGTCGTTACTGCCCGAGGGAGGCCCACCATTCCCTCCAGCAGGGGACTCATCCCCGCTGTCTCCGCCTGCTCCCCCACTTCCTCCCGAGGTGGTGCTGCTGGTGCTGCTTCTCCTGGCTGTTCCCCTCGCTCCCAACAGCAGGTCGACGCAGACCTGTGCCGTCCTCTCGGCCACATCGAGAGGGAGCCGTTCCTCGGCATTGTGCTGCAACCATGCAACCATGCACAGACAGGGAACAAGCAGGCACATGATGTGCAAATAGTAGACACAAGAGTGTCAATTTATTAGTTTACACCCGAATCCTGCAGGTCTGGGTAGAGAGACTGATCGAAGAGAATTAAGGTGGAGACTCCCTTTACTAATTGGACCAGATCGTGGGACAACAAAAGGAGGGCCAATTTATGGTGCAAAGATAACTTTGACGTCTATGCACTGTCTGTCAGCTCACGACACTCACAGTCCTGACTTACCCGAAGGAGGTTGACCAGCAGCCAACTCATCAACTTCGGAGTCCCCTGAGGAAAAACGAAGCTGTCCGGGAGGACAGGTCTCTCGGGGTCCCTTTCCCGACATCCCGCAGCCCCCCAACGAAACAGGGCAGAAGGGGCAATGACCCCGGCGGCAAGCACACCCAACACAAACGCGTCCAGGGCGGGGGAGAAAGACGTCAGGTCTGTCTCACCCCTTGAGGCCGCCCGAATGAGCTCGGGACTGCACGCAGAAGAGGAATGGACAAGAAAGGGGGAGTCCAAGCAGAGAAAGCCTTCAGCTAGCAACAGAGGTAAAGAAAGCGCCCCCTTCGTCATGTGAATACGACTAATCGAGCAAAAATGTGGTATTTATGTCATGCCCCACCCGCCGCTCCAAAGAAATGACTGACGCTCGAAACCCTCGTGTGCCCTTTGGGACAGACAGCCACTTCCGCGACCCCAGCAGAAAGACGGCATCACTGAAGTCCAGCAAGAAAAAACGAGGAGGACCCCCCTCCCTCTCGGGAGGCAACACCAGGATGTTCTGGGGCTGCAGAAATTCGGTTGGGAGATTTGGAGGCAGAGGAATCAGATCATCGTGTTTTGCTGTTTCACTTTTGATTGCATTGTGCCGCAGTTGTTTTCCATTGTGCATAAGATGTTTATCAAGTCACAGCAGTATGCGAATAACGAGTGCAATAATCTGTCCGTCAGACACATCAAATCACTCTGCTCCATTCAGCAGATAGAGCTCTGATTTCGCGGCTGTAAGGCCTGAAACGAGAAGGTTTACACCCAAAATGTCATATACAGGCTCCAGATTGACGCTTCTTGTTGCATTCTTCCCCGGCCGCAGATCTTGAGCGGAGTTTCTTATTTGGTGAACTCTCAGAATGGACGGTCCTTCCCCTTTGCCCGCGTTGTGCTCCATTGTCATGCACTTACATTCAGGTCGCAGTGGAGAACCCGCAGAGCATGGAGACGCCGGAGGGTCTCTGCCATCTGCACAACGAACTGCGCAGACCCCAACAGGCGCTCCCCCTCGGGCAGCCTTCGCGCCCACACGTCCAGAGACACACCGCCCTCCAGCGCCTGCATCGCGATCCTGCACGTGCATTAAGGAAGATGGCGAGCGATGCCGAACAGAACAGGCCAGAAACATACGCATGCAATGCAATGCTGTGCATTTCAGACGTGTAGACAATGGGAGTGCAAGGCTGCGCATGGAAAGAATGAAGAGTATGAACGACAGGAAAGAGAAGGTTCGGGAAAGGGGTGAAAGACGAGAGCGACTGAAGGCATGGGCGACGAAATAATCTGGAAGGGGTGATCGCGCGCGGAGACAGGCAGAGAGAGAGTAGGTACGATATATGAAATACACAATAGACTCTTTGCTCCTAAGCATGCGAGGATTGATCTGAGCGAAGTCGTACGAAGAAGTATTGACCGCAGCTCCTTCTCGCCCCTCTTCTTGTGCAGGCCGCCGTTCGAGGGGAGCCGCACGACCCGAGGCACAAACTTCTTCGTGGAGCCGTCCTCCGTCGCGCTCCCACTGCATGCATGCACACACTTACGAAACTACATAGAGCGGGGCAGTGCATTTGGTGCATCTTCTCATGACCCAGCAAACACCAAATGCGTGAAATCGCATGAGACCTGACACCAACCCTCGCAAAGTCACATCAACACGCGCTCACTCATTTCCTTTCCGCAACACGAAAGACCCCGAGGCTCTCCAAGAAGCTATCTTGCAATTTCATTACGGATACCTTCACTCAGGTTCTCTCGCACGTATGCATTCACTCCCAAGCGGTCAACTTAAAATCTTTCTGAGTCAATCATATTTTCGCACGCTCACTCTCAAGCGCTCAATCATCAGACTCACTCACTCACTCACTCACTCACTGACTCATTCACTCGCTCACTCACTCACTCACTCACTCACTCATTCACTCACATGCTCACTCACTCACTCGCTCACTCACTCACTCACTGACTCATTCACTCACATGCTCACTCACTCACTCGCTCACTCACTCACTCTCTCACTCACTGACTCATTCACTCACTCAGTCACTGACTCACTCGCTCACTCACTCACTCAGTCACTGACTCATTCACTCGATCACTCACTGACTCACTCACTGACTCACTCACTCACTCGCTCATACAATGACAGAAACAGACAATCCCGTCACCAAGGGCGAACTGGAGATCCCTTCTGTACATATGAAGTGAGCCTTCTGTACGTTTTCCACGTCGAAAGAGAGAGGAGAGACCATTAACGCCAGGCGGAGAGATGGATAGAGAGACGGAAAAGAAGAGGGCCTCTATCTATCCACGTATCAATCCATGTATCAATCAATCAAACAATCAATCAAACAAAAAAAGAAAGAAAGAAAGAAAGAACGAAAGAAAGAAAGAAAGAAAGAAAGAAAGAAAGAAAGAAAAAAAAAAAGAAAGAAAGAAAGAAAGAAAGAAAGAAAGAGAGAAAGAGAGAAAGAGAGAAAGAGAGAGAGAGAGAGAAAGAAAGAAAGAAAGAAAGAATGAATGAATGAAGAAAGGAGGAGAGAAAAATGGAGGGCAAACGGAATACAGGAAAAACGACAGTAAGACCGACATGAGTTGCTGCAGTCCTGCCTCTGCCATGGCCTGGCTGATGTACACTTGCAGGCCCATGGCTTGGGTGGGGACGGGCAACAGCTGTTTGAGGGCCCAACAGGAGGACCCTGAGGCAGACCGCCAGAGCTCCACCACGTTCCCCTCTCGTCCCGCTCCCAGCACACGCACCAAAGAGGACCGCTTCAAGACGTTCTGCACAGAAAGAACAGCGGTGAAGGGAAAATGCAGAGAGTGTTGAGCGACTCGAGGACCAGGGACAATTCAAGGCCTCGCAAGGTGGCGATGCATTGACCGACCATCGTCTCCCAGAGTTTGGGCTTTTGAAGGAGCTCCTTCACAGCCTCTTCGAAAGGAAGGGACGCAATTCTCGCAGATTCCTGTTCGCATTTGTGCTTCTTCTGACGATCTTTCTCGGCCTCCTCTCTCTTCCCTCGCTCCCTCTTCTCAGCTCTCAATGCAGCGCCAGCCGCGCCACCACAGACGAGGGAAAAAATTCCCAAGAGCATCTGTCCCCCCAAGGGAATGCCTGCGTCTGCTGCTGCTTTCGTTGCTGCGGCAATGATGGCAGCCTTGGTAGCAGGAGTGGTTGAGGCCAGGATGACCGTCACATCCACTCCCAGAGACTCCAAGATGGCAGCCTCTGACTGCGGGACCACCAAAAGGACTAGTAGCAAAACGACTAGTGCTCGATTGAAACACTGTCGCCGCTTTTGAGTCAGCGACATGGCGGCCAGGCAGAGAAGTGCAAGAAGAATGCAGATCTTGTTCCCCCTCCGGGGTTCATCTTCGTTCCCGCGCCACAGCTTGTCCATCATGGGAGCCTCTCTGAGCAGAGTAGCAAGAGAGGGCCAGGCTGCATCAGTGGAGGAGCACCTCTGAGCAGAGTGGAAACTCCCACCGGGCGCAGAAAGTCAGAATCCCCACCGGAACTGGAGTCGGAGGAACTTGATCTGTCGGGGTTGCAGCACCAACTGATTTGGACGTCTGTGCCTGTCACAGGAGCGTCTGAGAGAAAATCTTTGAACGCTGATGAGTCTCCTTCTATGATCCTCTGGTTCTCTGTGTACAGGAAAACATGAGCCTGCGCGTCCGAGAGAACACCCATTTTGACGGTCAGAACACCCGATGCGGGCACCATCCGGAATCCGGTTGTGGTCTTTCCAGAGTCAAAGTCCATGACGTGTGTGATCGTCTTCTCGGAACTGGCAACCCCCTCGGACGCCGCGACGGTGACTGTCTGGGAAAGCCCGGAGTCTGTTGGGAGGAACTCGAGAACCCCTGAGTCGGGAGAGGTGATCTGAACACCACCCGAACCACCCACCCCCTGGCAGTAGTGTCCCTTCGGGCAGTCGTCTGCTGTGGAGGCAGGCACATGGTCCATCTGCAACCAGGCAGGCAGGCAGGCAGGCAGGCAGGGCACAGGACAGAATAAGAGTTTTTGGACGAAATCTCTCTGAGATCTGGCAATCACTCTCTGCCTCCATGCACAAAGACACGGAGTTCGCTGACACGTTTGCAGCAACGCCAGAGTAGTTTGAACAGGAAATGAAAACCTCCACGCCACAAACCCAAAACACCTACTCAGTTTCTGCCGCAAAGCAAAGACAGATACCCCTACACCAAGTCAAGGCACTAACCCCTTCATTGCACACAAAGCCATTGGCGCAAACTTTGCTTGCCAGATTTGTCGAGGTCGTCGTGGCACTGTCGCAGTAGTTCCCCACAGGGCATGCGAGGCCTGCTGGCAGAATGACGAACGAGAGACCCCATTCGAGAAAGATGAGACACACCAATCAGACGTGGTGACATGAGCCAATGGGAATACTGTTGCGAGGAGGAAAGGAGCAGGTTGGGGTCCATTCAACGTGCAACCACTCTTGCACCGTTCAGCAGAGTGTGGGAACCACGCTTCTTCGCTTGGTCAGAGGATCACGTGTTTGCGACTTTGAGCAGACGCCGAAACCCAAAACAGACAATTCAGCCCTACAGGATCACAACGAGTCTAAATTACAACGCACGACTCACATTCGCTCGCCCCGGCTGCTGAGTAGAATCCCACTCCGCAGTTTGTTGGTGTGACCGTGCCCCCAGTGCACTTGCTGCCTGCCGTGCAGTCTGTGCAGGTGCTCGCCGAGGCCGCCGAGTACTTCCCAGGAGGACAGGAGAGGGGCGAACTCGATCCGATAGGGCAGTAGCTGCCCGCCACACAAGCAGTGCAGTTGCCAGAGTCGGACGCGCCACAGCTGCAAAAACACGGGCACGCATACGGAGTGAGAAGCGCACATCTTCAGTAAGTGCAAAGAGAGCCCACAACTTTCGGTGCTTCTGCTTGAGACTCTCTTTCGCATCTGGGACTTTTTCCAAGCATATCTTGAAGACAGTTATCTATGCGAAAGGAGGAAAGTCTGTTATTCGAAAAATGACAGCAGAATCGTTGAACGAACATTCAGAAGACTATCCAACGATGTCTCCCTCCAATTCTGTCAATTTCATGTCACACGATCGCTCCCCCTGCCCTCATACGCACGGAGACGGAGAGAGAAAGAGAGAAAGGGAGAACGAGAGAGGCACAAAGGTCGAGGCAAGACTGACGATGAGTAATACTTCCCTGCTAGGCACTGTGTGTTGTATGCCGTCGATGAACCCGCAGGGCAGTAGTACCCAGGTGCGCATGATCCACTGGGTGCAGTGGACCCTGCGAGACAGAATGAGCCTGCTGGACACTGGGTGCACTCGGATGACGCTGTGAGGTTGTATGAGTTTGAGTAGGTCCCTGCAGGGCATGGATTCTCAACGGGAGAGGCAGTGCCGAGAGGGCAGTAGTAACCAGGAGGGCAGTCTTGAGGGGGGAAAGTACCTCCCACTGCTTCCTCACACCACTTTCCTGCAGGACACGAGGAGCATCCTCCGGATGTTGAGAGGCCCGTAGAATCTGTGTAAGTGCCTCGGAGACACGGGTGGGTCTGTGGACTGATCGTGCGTGCAGGGCAGAAGTAACCGGCATCACAAGTCAAAAGAGGGAGTGCAGTATTCTCATGACCCAGCCGAGGGCTTGATTGTCCCGCAGGACAGTCAGTGCAATCCTCTGCCCTGGTGCCGCCTGTTGTGGTTCTGTAAGTTCCCGCAGGGCATCTCTGAGCGTACTGCGACCCCTCAGGACAGTACCTTCCGACGTCGCAGGTCGTGAATGAGTTGGTCGATTTGCCCTGGGTTTTTCCTGAATATGACCCTGCCGCAGCTGGAACGGGCACTCTGGCTCCGGCAAGGCAGTAGTGCCCATAGGGACAGGTCTGACCGGAGGACCGGGACCCGACGGGACAAAAACTTTCGGCAGGGCAGGTGGTACATGCGCTACTTGCTGTGCTGTCTGCTGCTGTGTTGAATGAACCTGCGGGGCATGCGTGCTCGTGAGGAAACCTAGAGCCTGCAGGACAGTAGTGCCCAGTGCTGCAGGACAGCTCGTCGCTTGTCTTGGTGCCCCCAGGGCAGTACTTCCCCGCACTGCAGAGACCGCAGTCGTTGACCGTCGAGCCTCCATCCGGCCCACTCGAAGTGCCCCTGCAAGAGTGAGTGTATGGGGATGCATCGATATGTTTGTGTGGATGTCTGTGTAAAGCCTCCACTGGTCGTAGCCAAAAGTCTGTTTGTTTGTCTGTATGCATATCTATGTACCCGAGTACAGGCCAGTACAGGGGACCCCTGAGATTTCTTTTTCTTCTCAGCAAAGCGGCTTGACTGACCATTCATTATCCCGACACAGAAAACGCAAAGCGTGGAAACAAAAGTCACGAAAGTCGAATGATTAGTCCACGACCCACGGACAGCACACCAGAAGTTATCACCCATACAGTCTCGGAGAGCTTTATCGGTATAGGTACGCCCAGAAATTTCAGCCTCCTGTCAAGAACAAAAAGAAAGACTCAATGCATCCAATGACTGACGGTGGGCAAGGATACGCATCCCCCGTTCCAGAGCAGTAGAACCCCCCCGGGCAAAGGACTCCGTCTCCCACGTTCAGGTTGTTGGCAGAACCCGCACAGGGGTACGCAGCGTTGCACTTTGTGCACTTGACAGCCCCTGCGCTTGAGTATGTGCCTGGGCCGCAAGGCTCGGGTCCTCTGTATGCGTTTGGGCAATTGTACCCGGCGGGGCATTGTGTGCAGGCTGTAGCTCCTCCGAGTGCGTAGTATCCTGGAGAACAGGCGACTGGCTTTGTGGTCAGTTTGCCGATCGCACACTCAAATCCTGGAGGGCAGAGAAGACAACCTGCGACAGTTCCTTCAGGTACGTATGACCCGGCATTGCAGCTGTAGGTCGTTGCTGCAGTATTCAGCTGAGGACATTTGTTGCCCCCCCCGCAGGATGTGCAGGCGGTGGCGTTTTCAGCTGAGTGGGTACCTGGAGGGCAGGTGATGGGGAAGTCGAAAGTGGTGGGACAGAAGGAACCTGCAGGGCATGCCGAGCACAATTGTTGTCCTTCTACTGAGTACTCCCCGGCAGAGCATGCTGTAGGAGCGGCAGAGGTTGTTGGACAGAAGTGACCGGCGGGACACACCGTACACTCTGCTGCTTCTGCCCTACTGTACGTTCCTGCCGGACAGGTGACAGGGGCGTTTGCAGTCCAGACGGGGAGGGGGCACGCTTGTCCAGCAACACACGCGGTGCAACCTGCACTTCCCGCTGCTGAGTAGGACCCTGGGGGGCAGGGGACAGGGATGCCGTAGACGAAGTTGGTGCAGTCGTGTCCCTGGGGGCAGGACACGCACAAATGTATTTGGGGGACCAGGTATTCACCAGTCGCACAGTCGAGTGCCGTTCCGTTCGCGCAGCTTTTGTCAATTGCACACTGCGCACAGTCGGTGCCATAAGTCCCAAGACCGCACTGAGAGCGCACTGCAGTCAGGGCTCCAGAAGAGACAAAGAACAAGAGGAAGGAAAAGGAAAAGTAACAAGAGTATTTGAATGAGGGAGTCAGAAGACAATATTCCAAAAACCAGAAGCCAAAGGAGGACCCACCCTCTTCTAGTGACTGACAGTTTCGCATGGTAAAAAAGAAAAGGAAAAGGAAGAACAGCAGCACACATACAATAGGATTGCGACAGCGGTTACGTTCGTGATGTCCTTCAGTAGTCTAAGTAGAACGTCTCAAAAGAAGAGAGACAGGAGAAAATCAAAGCGCAGAAGTAAGAAACGAAAGGAGTTTGCTAGAACCACTGAAGATTCACTTAGAATCCTTCTCCCGATTGACTTTACTTCTGTCTCTCTAATCATTCATTCATACAAACGACTTACCGACTGCCACAGAGCTGTAGTTGTTTGGAATCATGAGAGCTCCACCGCTGTATGCCGTGTCTGCTGATGTGAAGGTGAATGTGCAGGTCACCTCATAGGAGATGCCTGTGGGCGAGGTGGGCGAGGTACTGGAGGGAACCGAAAAAAAAATCGAGTTGTACGTGTCCCAATTGGTCGAGTCGAGCTGCAGTGGAGGGAGGCATTCAAGAGAAACAATTGTTTTCTTTCATTGACGAATTTGATCAAACCTGGTTTCTCTTCTTTGCGGTACCCATTCAGATTTTCGAAAAGTGACGGGAACAGGACAAGAAGAAAAAAGCCGCTGAGATAAATGATGGAAGAAGTGAGAGCTGTGGAACAGTGAGGGACGGCTTTTGTTTAGAGACTTCAAAATGAGCAAAAGAAAAAAGTCAGGAAATGTGTCAGAAGACCTTTGAAGCAATGACAGAGAGAATCTTGCGCAGTTACGCAGTGACAGAGAGCTGCAAAATCAAGGGAACCACACCTAGGAGTGAGCGAAAACAAAAACCCCGCGTATAGACGGACCGTCAGAGGTTGGGAAGTCGAGAAGGACAGATTGTCGGGATTGCAGCTCCAACTGATTTGGACGTCTGTGCCTGTTGCAGGAGCGTCTGAGAGGGAGACCTTGAATGCCGAAGAGTCCCCTTCTATGATCCTCTGGTTCTCCCTATACAGGAACACATGGGCCTGGGCGTCTGATAGAACCCCCACCTTGACAGTACCCGATGCGGGCACCATCCGGAATCCGGTTGTGGTCTTGCCAGAGTCAAAGTCCATCACCTGCGTGATCGTCTTCTCGGAACTCGCAACCCCCTCGGACGCCGCGACGGTGACCGTCTGGGAAAGCCCGGAGTCTGTTGGGAGGAACTCGAGAACCCCTGAGTCGGGAGAGGTAATCTGAAAACCACCCGAACCACCCACCCCTATTTTCAGACTCGCAGTCGGAAGCTTGGAGAGCGTAATTGTGTATTTGACTGTACTGCCAGGAGTGACAGACACAGCGTTGTAAGAGAAGGTGATGATCCCTTCTAGATCCGGTTGTTGAACAGACAGAAAAGGGAGCGTCCCTGAGGGGCCCTCCTGCGGGTCTGCAACTGGAGTGCCTGCAGTTGCACTCCCTCCCGCAGGGGCGCTGTCTGTGTTCACTGTGAAGCTTGAGGAGAGGACTGACGCCATTGTCGTGTTGTCACTGATGAGTCTCATCTGATAGGTGCCTGCAGTCTTCACATAGACTGCAGTGCCTGGGTAGTGAGTCGGTTGGATGGGGTGGACGTGGCTTCAGGGAGGGCGGTGGTTGTGGTTGTGCCTGTGTCGTAGAGGAAAAACCGGACGGTGGAAGAGCTGCCTTCGACAGGCATGCTAGCGGCCCCGATTTCATTGGCATATGGGAGGGGGCCTCTGGATGTGCCGGGGGACTGCACGAATTGGATAACGTCGGGATCGGATGTTCTTCTTCCCACCGTGAAGCTGTTACTCTGTATGAAGTAGGTCTTTTGGTAGTCTGGTGAGGGCTGTGAAGCGAAGATTTGGAAGGCCCAGAGGGTGTATGTTCCCGGGGTATCG
This sequence comes from Chromera velia, assembly GCA_018398765.1. Taxonomy (NCBI): domain Eukaryota; family Chromeraceae; genus Chromera; species Chromera velia. Next base: position 10,285 of record JAHBMJ010003023.1, read on the forward strand.
ATCGGAAGGTTTGAGAATGTGGCAGGGCTTGAGGTTGTCTGTACTGCAGTGGTGTCATACAGCACTGCGCGTGTACAAGATTGTCTGCGAAGCACGACATAATTGGCAATGGTTGGCTCGCTCGAAAGTGTGGTTGTGGTGCGTGCAGGAGAGCGTTGCACCTCTACTGTAAATGATGGCGCCGTGCCGTGTTGTTCCACATAAAAGGGCTCGGTCGTGAATGCCAATTGAAACTCTGCACGCGCCACTCCCCAAAGCATAAGAGGAAGTAGAGCCACAGCAAGAAGAAGCGCTCCCTGACCCCTCATACTGCGAGTCAGAGACCGGTTTGGTGTCTTCAGAGTCAGAAAATGGAACAACAGAAGACAATTAAATTAATCGACATGTGTTGCAACAGACATTCGAGTTCTCATACTGCCAAGCACTTTCTTGCGACTGAATAAGAAGGTAAAAAGTTGCAGGTCCCTTCCGAATCAAAGAAGAAGAGTCCCTCCTTTGGCCTGGTCTGATTGGAACATTTCAAACCCACTCATGTATCACTCAAGGATGCGACGTATTAATATACACGCCATGCATGCAGAGCAATTAAACTTTCGCGCGAAGTTGCGCGCGGGCCCAGGAAAGCATGTATTAGCTTCTCAAATTTTGGCACACTCCCATAGCGGTTGCATGATCCCACTATAGAACCATTGTAATCCCCCGCCTCCCCCCTATGGTAATTAAAATGGTGAGGGACTCCTGGGGACTCCCAGCCATTGGCCGGTTTTGTTTTTTATAAATCAAATTCAATAATAATAATAAAAAATGCAAAAATTCTCGTATCCGATGGTTTACATCAAATAAAAAAAGGGAGGGGGGCTCATAAACTCTAAATAGCTCTGAACCATCAGATATCTCAGTCGAATCTGGCTCTTTCCTTCATAAATCGTCCGGATCTAAAGTTAGATTAGGTTAATAGTTAAGTTGAAACCTAATCATAAATTTAAAACCTTATCGGCTTCCACTGTCTTCCAGTGTCTTCTAATTCCTTGTCTAAAGATTTTTAAGACTAGTTTTAATATCTACGGTCTCTCACCATCCCTACAAGATAGTGAGACCATGATCAATCACTGGCTAGATCATGCACTGGCAATGACTCAGGCTTCAAGTGACCATAAAAACTTGAAAGCTTACGGATCGAGCTGATGTACCCATTGTACCATATCATCGAGGTAATCTCCCCATTGTTGTTCTCGGAATTCGAACCCAAATCTAGATCCAAACTTGGATGAGTATCTGTTCCTTGTTCAAGGCTGTACCACAATTTCCCCTTGCTCCAGTTCCTCTGCACCCGATGCCCCTTTCCCCTTCACATCCCTCTTGCTTCCTGCGGTGATTGGTACCGTCTCATCTGGAGGCCTCGTCACTGCGCTATCCTGACTTGCCTGGAGAGTTTCCCTCTCATCGGACGAGACGCGGTCGCCCCCTGAGTGGTGATTGGTCTCTCCCTCTCTTCTCCCGTCAAGAGACGCGACGCGCCAATGCAGACAGGACAGACTGAACGTCACCCAGACGAGACCCGCAGTCAGCACGCAACCCAAAATCAATCTGCACGCAGCACACATACATGCACAGATTGGCTTTTCTTCAGACATGACTGAAGTAATCATGAAGCCGAGCGAAATTTAAACGAAGAATCGATTCAGAAACCTGCGAGACGAAAAGACATTCGTTTCAACTCCTTTGAGGGAGACTTGTGGAAGCATTCGTTTCAACTCCTTTGAGAGAGACTTGTGGAAGCATTCGTTTCAACTCCTTTGAGGGAGACTTGTGGAAGCATTCGTTTCAACCCCTTTGAGGGAGACCTGTGGAAGCATTCGTTTCAACTCCTTTGAGGGAGACTTGTGGAAGCATTCGTTTCAACTCCTTTGAGGGAGACTTGTGGAAGCCACCCACACACAGCCACAAAAGGGGGCTCTGGCCCTTGCACACGAAGAAGAAATGTGTTTCCTGGAAGGGGAATAACATCCGCCTGCCAGCCTACCTTCGCAAGTCAAGATCGCCCGGCATGCCCAACTGCAGGGACAGCGAGAGGGCGAATTGCATTGCGAACCCCAGGGATTGCCAGACCTTCACGTTGGCCACCGCAGCGAGGCCCTTCTGCTCATTCTCTGTCTGGAAGAAATTCTGCAACACCGCCACCTCCTGGGACTCGTATGCGGAGTCGCCTGTAGAGGCAAAAGAGGAGGGAGATTCAGAGGACGTGAAAAGAGGGAAAAAAATTGCAAGTCAATCGATGTGATTCATGGGAAAAGAGGGAAGCGGTGGAAAGGTGAAGAGAGCGGCCTGCGGAAGCGGGCAATGAAGGGAAGAAAGGTGGGGACAAAAAAAAAAGAAGCGTTTTTGATCGATGAGAATTCGAAGAAGTCGTCACACAGCAAGGCGTTCTCTCGAAGAGAAACACCCCCTTGAGCCCCCTAGGCTGCTCTCAGTCGCTCTGCGTCGTCCTGCTTGCACGCTGTACGCTCTCAAAAAGGCTCTTCCGATGGGAGGAGAGGCAAGCACTGGCGGGATTTTTTTTGTTTGCTTTCTTCTTTCCTTTCCTCTACTTCAACTTCATCAGCTCTCTCGTTGTTCTTTGCCCCTCCACGACTGACTGAGAGAGAGCCAGATATGCAACAACGACTCACCGAGAGCGAGGAGAGCCACCAGTCCAAAAAAAGTAACGAACTCCCAAGTCTCTGGTTTCCTCACCTGCACCAGAAAAAGGGAAATCAGAAAGAAGAGAAGAAGCGAGGGAAGAGAAAAGAAGTGAACGAAAGCAGTAATCAAATCAAAGTGTCATAGTGAAAACCACCCCGGGACCAATCAAATCAAAAGCAGCCGGTCATTCGACAAACAGAGACAAGAGACAGGGAGGCACGGAGGCCCATCGAGGGTCCACCTGACAGGTGGGAAGGAGAAAGGAGAGAAAGTCAAACCAAAGCAAACCAAGTGAAGAACGGAGAAAGCAACCGACCTCTTCCCAAGAGCTGCTCGCATCTTCCCACCGAAAGTTTTCAGGAAAAGCGATCAGACAGAGCGAGAGAAGCGCTATAATTTGAACCACAGATGCGAACAGCAGCACAGAGAATCTACCGGCACAGTTCTTGAAGATAAGGAACCCCTGCATGGAGGCATACAAATGGAGGAGGCATATACGACAAACAAAGGACAATGCAGTAAGGTGCTTGTTGAGGGTCAGCAGATTTGCACGGAGGAGGGACGGAAGGGGCATCTGGGGACGGAGCAACCAAGTTGAAAGAAGCTGGTCTCTTGTCTTGCCGTCTTTTCCTCGTGTTCTTACTATGCCTCCTACCTTTGTCTTCGTCACGAGAAACACAAACAGCAAAGTAGGCATCGACAGAAAGTTGTTCGAAGCAAATCAAAGAAACACATACAGAAGGGAAATCGGAGCAGAAAGGAACAAATCGAGAGAAGAGAAGGGAGAGACAAAAGCGGGACGAATGGAAAGGCGATCGGCTTCGAGACAGCAGACGCATCCACACTTATAGCAGGGAGAGGACGGCAAGATGCCTTCCTCCTTGCCAATCAACAACTGAGACACACACGCACTCTCTCTCATGCGCACAGAACCCCCGCCCTCTCCCCCCC
>JAHBMJ010003024.1:0-13908 GCA_018398765.1 Chromera velia
GGGGGGGGGGGGGGAGAGAGAGAGAGAGAAAGAGAGAGAGAGAGAGAGAAGAGAGAGGGAGAAAGGAGAAAGAGAGAGAGAGAAAGAGAGAGAGAGAAAGAGAGACAAAGAAGAGAAAGAAGAGAGGAAAGAGAGAGAGAGAGAGAGAGAGAGAGAGAAAGAGAAAGAGAGACTAGAAGAGGGAGAAAGAGAAAGGGACACATAGAGAGACAGACGACCTATATCGTCTTTACTTTCCCTTTTTCACCCTCTTCATACAATGCAGCTGCATCTTATTATGTAATTCGTATGTCGGAGCTCTGCCTTACTCTAGGCCTTACTGGTTTAGTAGTTGTTTAGTACCTAGTTCCTAAACCCAGTTCAGTGCGCAAACAATTTAATTAATAACAAATATACAATATGTCCTGTACATAAATAAACATTGCATGACATGTCGTCAGACTTAGGTATTAACTAGTAGTGTATCAATTGGAGCTCGCGTTTTTCAATAATCGACTAGTAGTACAGAAAAATCTATAGAGCAGAATCCAAAAATCTATCAGGAAGGGATCTTCTGTGCTTTGTAGAACTCTAGACGCCGGCTCCAGTCCTCTGCGCTCATTGACGATGAGATAGAGTTGTCAACAAGTCCGTTGATAAGCACTGTGGGGGTGATGTGGATTGAATTCTGCCGTCCGTACTTGGTGTGGAACTTCACTTCCTGAACACGCACGAAAAAAAATGGCCTGATGAATTCCGGCAATGATGGAGGAAAGAACGTTTGCAAATTATTAGTAAATGAGGCACTGAAGCAGACGATGACGGTGGAGGAATTCAGCAGGCCCAAATTTGTGCACAGCCCACCGCGAGCTAGACCACACACTAAGATCAGAGACCTGTTCCCCTGGAGAAGCGAAGGAGGAACAGCTGACTCTCTCTTCCGAGAGCATGCCCCTGATGAAGCTCCACACACACACACACACACACACACACAGAGAGAGAGAGAGAGAGAGAGAGAAGATGAGGGCAAAAAGGGGTTGAGGCTTTCTCCCCAACTGGCCACTCCAGTAGAGCTGACCGTGAGCAGGTTGCTGTGGAGATCGTTTCTGGGGTCCATCAGCTGGATGAAGTCCTCTTTGGGGATAGAGGCTGGCTCTGAGGACAGAGCCGTGCCGAGCTCCTGCAGGCTCATGTACGGAAGGCGGAGGGCAGAGAGCAGGTTAGGGAGTGAGTCAGAGTGACTGGTACAGGCAACAGTCATACACTGAGAGAGACGAAGAAAAGGGGAGAGGATGGAGGAGCAGAGAGAAGCATAAATAAAGAAAAAACTAAATAAACAAAGACACTGACAAAAAGAAAAAAGCTGCACACTGCAAGCAGGGCTCACCCCCCTGCTATCGCAGAGAGCCAATGGAGGGAAGGAAGGAGGGAGCAATCTCCGACGGTGCTTCCATCTGGAGGACTTAGGGATATTATCGAAGAAGGAAAATAAAATAAACAAACTACTTCAGACAGATGTGTGGAGGGTCTGATGGATGCAAACCTCGCCCCTTCCCGTCAGGCCTTCTTATTCTTTTTCGGTCGTTCTTTCTTGCCTCTCTTCTTCTAGCCGTCTTTCCTTCCTCATTCCTCCTTCCTTCTTTCCTTCCTTCCTTCCTTCCTCCCTTCCTTTCTCTCTTTCTTCCCTCCACCCCCCCGCGCGTCCGTCCGTCTGTATGTATTTATGTGTGTCCGTGTGTTTGTGTACGTGCTGTCTTGCTCGCTTTTTCTTCGAGCTTTCTCCATCCTCGTGCGCCGGGATCCAGGTTACTGTATGCACAATGAGCAAGAGAGGTGGCACCGCGTCTCCTCTTTCCCTTGCCCTCCCCTTTGTCGTTTGTCTTGAGGACAAAAAGGACAGGCAGAGAATGCATGAGGTCTTCGACTCTTGACCGATCGATCGATCGAACGAGAAAGGAACCTCTCTGGCAGGCTCCCTTCAGGCAGGACGCACAGACAGCTGTGTCTGTCTCGTTTGTTTTCGCTTCTTCCTTCCTTCCTTCCTTCTTTCCTTCCTTCCTTCTTTCCTCCTGCATTCCATTCATCCACTTCGTGCATGCTGTTTGCCCTCTGTCTGTCTGGACTCACGTACCTCCACGATTTGACTGTACGTGGTCTCGGTCATCTCCTGCTCTGTGTACTTCTCGCGGAGGTCTGCCAAAACGTCGAAGGCATCGAAGTATCGAGAGGGGGCGAGCTGCCCCGCCTGCACACACACACACACGCACACACACACACACACACACACACACACAGAGGAGGGAGGGATTTGCAATTTTGCCGTCAATACAATCAGCCAGTCTCTTTTCTGTCGACGAAAAGAGGAAAGAGTGGTGCAGGGACATCGGACGCGTCAAAGCGACGAGGGGGAGAATCGAAAAAGAAGAGAACGGAAAGGACGAAAAAGCTCTAAAGACTCACGAGGGAGGACGGGGGGATAGAGAGGGGAAGAAAAATCGGCAGAGAGAGGCATAGGAAGAGAGGGAGAGAAACAGAGGCAACGGAATGAGAGACGGGCGTTGAAGATAAACAGAAAAAGGACATGAAGAAAGTCTGAAATAAGTCAACAGACAAAAATCGGAAGGACCTTCAACGGTGCATTCTCTCTAGCTTCATTCTGTTAGAGCATCTTTCTTCTTCGTTTTCATCACAGGGACAAAACTGATTCAAGTTCAACGGCAAGAAAGCAGTTGTATGCCCCTCACATACTCACAGCAATCGAGGCTTTGGCCATCACAGCGGAGGTCCAGTGCCAAGTCTGAACATAGTTGTACACGACCTGCAGCAAGGATTCGTCATATACACATATGTTGAATTCATGATCTGGAGGTTTTTCCCCTGCACAGACATATTCGACCAGGAAAAAGCAAACACACAAAGAAACAAACTGACAACCTAACTGACTGACTCTATCACAGCAACCCACCCAACCAAAAAGGGTCGAGTCATCTTTCGGAGAGACAAAAGATAGAACCCAGCTGCAGGCTGGCTTGGCAGGCGGCCTGCCTAGATGAATGAGCAGACAGCACCGTACTCCCTGATCGACGTATTGAATCTGATTCCCCTCTGCCGATGACTCGCTGCAGCTCGGGGCCTGTTGGAATTCTGTCTGGCATGAAGACAGACGGGCTGACTTGTCAAACTGACTGTGTCTGCCTGCCTGCCTGCTCGCTGCCTGACTGACTGATTGGCTCGGTGACTTCGTGGTTGCCTGAATCAGTGAGTTACCAACCAACCAACCAACTGACTGACTGACTGATCGATTGGGTTTGTTCATGCATTTACTGATTTCCCTCGATCGAGTGCTGCATGAAATTGTGCAACTTCTTTGCTTGGGAGGCCGACCGACCGACTCACGAGTTTCATATCATCACCAAATTTCGGCAGAACGTCCTTCCTCATTGTCTTGTAAAACTTCACTGCAGGCAAGAATATTTCGGCAGAACGTCCTTCCTCATCGTCTTGTAAAACTTCACTGCAGGCAAAAATAGCGTAGCGTTCTGCTGCCATGCAGTCATGCAATGTGCTTCGCGACGGCCTGCCATGCTTTCAACCAGCCTCTTCACGGTCCGCTGAGTGCACGTTTGCGGGAGGTGATTCTGTGCAGCCAGAGGAAAATAAATGGAACACTGATTGTTCACGCACACACGCACGCGCACACACACACACACACACACACACACACACACACACACACAGAGAGAGAGAGAGAGAGAGAGAGAGAGAGAGAGAGAGAGAACTGTTCTGTGTTGCGCACAGCGGGGAGAAGGCACACACGAATGCATGAATGCTCCTCCTCTACTAGTCACCCCGTCCTTGTGCTCTGCAAAGACTGGGTGACCCAACGAAGGATCAATTTGGAGCGGCACGAATGATCGAAGCAAACAAGCCAAGAATGACAGTCTGAGCCTTGAGACGAAGCTCCACGAGAAGGCAGGGGGGAAGAGGGGAGAGGGACTCGCGTCAGAGTGAGGCCGCGTGTGTGGAGACGAAAGGAGACGGAGACAGGGTAGACGACGCTGGCAGAGATTGGAACGGCAGTAGAGAGCCAGACAAGGGCACTGGCGACTGGCTAAATATGTGTTCGAAGCATTCAAGGAAAACCAGCGGGAGTAGACGGACAATTGGGATTCAGAGCAGACAGACAGATCGGAGACGGAAGGAGACGGAAAGAAAGAGACGGGAGAAGATACTTCGATACTTGAAGTCTTGACCTGAGAAAGGGCACATAAGGTCCAAGAAGGCCTCTACTACCACAGGAGCATCTCTCTTCCCTACTGAGCGTGCCCAGTCATGAACTCGAGGCTGCATGCATGCAGTCACACACCAAGAATAGGACTCAACGTAGACGGCCCGCCACTCTGTTCACAAACAAGGGATGGGAAAGCAACGTGGCACCCACTCACTGCAGGAGGGCCACCACCAAAGGCTGCAACTCCCATCAGCTTTCCCTGTCGCGACCGAGCGCGACTGGCGCTCTCGCAAGACTCCAATAGGGTCGCGGCGAGATAGACAAACAGAAACCTCATGTTGGTGCATGTGCCGCTCAGTACATATGATGTCAATCGGTAATTGAGAACAAAGCTCGAAAGACTCGTCGTATTCAGCTTAGTCTGAGGATCGACTCAGTGTCACACACAATTAAGGGGACTTCAGGTATGAGTAGCAAAGAGTGCTTGGACACCGGCCACTCTTAGCACTCTTTGATCGAAAACTTCATCGATGATGCGTGCACCCGGCTCCTAGCCCTAGCTATGGAGCTGGCTTTCTGCATGGCCCCGGAAAGCGCAGCGTGGGGCACTTAAAAAACGTGTGCGAGCGTGAGATTGATCTCGAGACTGTGCAGTGTAGACCGCCGGCCTTCCAAAATCTTCCACATTTGCACTTTCACTCCATCCATCTCCATCCATCTCCATCCTGGAGGATCCTGGAGGCTTAGTCGAAGGGGGTCTGTTCGTGCGAACCATTACAAAGGAGAACTGAGCTCCCGGAAGACCGGCCGTGTGCACGATTTGAACGTCTTACCCGATACTGACTACCGATAGAGACGGAGTCGCTGTGTCACTGACTGCAAGGCTCTTCTGGCCGCGTGACTTAAATTGCACAACCCAAAGAAGAGAGTCGAGTCGAAGGGTTCCTCCTGAATCACCCAGCTCTTTCACTCCAAAGTTCAGCGCTCCATTGGATTGTGGAAGGGTTGTCCATACCACAAAGTCGAAATCGAGGTTCTCTCCATCCTCCTTTTCTTTCTCAGTCTGACAGACAGCACGATCTATCATGGCAAATTCCAAGGCGTTCTGTCTCTCAGAGGTCCCCCGCATTGTCTGCGTCAATGGGGTCCTTGGGGTCCCGCTGTTCTGGAAAGTTTCGGCCTTATCGAAAGACCTTCTCTGCATTCGAAATGACCCCACGCCCCTCGGGCTAGGGAGTCTCTATGCATTCCTGGAGTGCCACGCGGAAAGAGAGGCTTTCAGATGTCTTGTGCATCAGGCGATTGATCGAAACCGTGTGGAGACTCTCCAACAGCTCCTTGCTGTCCCTGGGCTCCCTCTCTGTTTCCCTGCTCTGGTTGAGAGGGCACTTCGGGCCGGGGCACACGATTGCCTGAAGGTCCTCTCATCGCCTGAACTCTCGGGAATGCCTCTGAGCATTTCCGCCAAGTCGGTGTCCAGGCTGACTCGCGAGTCCCTCCATGCTCTCCTGCAGAGCGGCTGCCTCCTCCCCCAGGCCTGGCAGCAGGTCGATCTTCAGATGTTGTCGCCTCAAAACCCTGCAGAGGGACTGGAAGCAGCAGAAGCTCCGGAGGAAGCACAGGGTGGAGAGGCCCCCCCTCAGTCTGTGTCCTCAGCTTCCTCATCAGAAGTGCCCAGACTGAGCTTGTGGAAGCCGATGATTTCTTCGCTGATTGATGCTGACATGTTCGGCTGCGCGGAGGTTTTGTTGAAGTCGGGGGCCCGTGTCGACGTCTGTGAGTGGGAGGGGGAGGGTCAACAAGGGAGCAGCAAGGACGTCGAGAGATACCTGTCCCGTCTCCGTTCAGGTCCCCAGGACGGAGAGGTGGGGGGGCGGGGCGATGTCGAGTGGTCATTCCCAGGCCGCACACCGCTGCTCTCTCTGCTCTGGTGCCTCGGGAGAGATCGGGGGGGGAGGAGACTGTCCGGGGAGGCGCGTGAGAGCGGCCTGCAGCTGCTGCGTCTAGTGGCGAAGGCCGCCAAAGCTGCGGGGTGCCTTGACTGGACTGCGGAGGTACGTGATAACAACGTAGGGAAAAAAGGTGCAACAAAAAGCAATGGAGTTGTTCACGGAAGGATTTCACTGGAATTTCTTTTGCAGATTCCCCACAAGAGCTTCATATAAAGAAAAAGCCACGATTGCGCTGCGCAGGATGTGTAAAGTGCAAGAGTCACGAATGGCTAGCCACCTAAGTGATGCTCATTCAATTCATTCTGTTGCAAGGTGCTTGCAGATTCCACTGAAGACCTCCCTCTGGCATTCCTCCGACCTGAACCCAGACACGTGTACCGCCCTCTTCACCACGACTTCCCTCGGTCTGGCGTGTCACTGCCAGGATATTGCGGCTGTGCGTATACTGGTGGAAGAGGGCGCCAGTGTGGGGGGGGAATTCTGGGCCTTCCTAGTCATGGGGGGAGGATGGAAGACGCGGGGGCCTTGGGCGGGTTCGAGGAGGGAGACAGACAGGCAGGACGAGGTGTCTGTGAAGATTCTGGAGGTGCTCAGGGATGCAGGGGCGAGGGTGACCTCTGCAGGCCCAGAGGGGCACATCCTCGGAGACGGTGCTCTGTCTGCAGCGTGTGGTTTGGGGTTGGAGAGGACGGTAGAGCTGTTGTTGAAGGAGGGTGCAGACGTGAGAGGGGCAGAGCAGGCAGAAGAGGAGGGGCGAAAGATTCCCCTCTTGGAGGCCGTCAGGAGAGGGGCAGAGGGAGCGACCGAACAGCTCCTCGAAGCGGGAGCTGACCCAAACCAGCTGGGGGTCAGGCTTGATCCCTCAGGTGAGTGAGTGACTGGGTGGCTCTGGCTAAATTCTGTGCATGCGTGCAGCGTTTGTGTCGTGAACTCGTTTTTGTTTTGTGCAAGACTTGATTGAACCGTTGTTGTCCTCGTTCTCCTTCAGGAAGATTGACCATGCTTAGACACATGAATATGCACGCAGCGTGTCTGTTCATTTGCAAATCACTAGCCTGCGAGAGTGATGCAGGCTTTTCTCCCTTCTTTCTGATTTCTGTCTGTCCCTGCAAGATAAGAGGGAGCAGATCAACACAGATCCTTCCTGCCTGCATTGACCTTCCTTCATCGGGCCGTGGGCAAGGGGCAGTGAGAGAGAGAAAGCAAAAAGAAAGCGAACGAGAAGGACAGAAAGACGCTCTCAAGTAATTGCTTTTCTCTGTGTGAGAATTTCTGGGATGGATCTGTGTTTTTGTTTTTGTTGTCTTGTTTGCTTTCTCTCTCTTGCATGCAGGCGGGGTCACGCACAGAATCTCTGCACTTCAGACGGCTGTGCGCAGCTTGTGGAGTCATGAGTCGATCTCCTTCGTGAAGCTCCTCATCTCGTACGGTGCGTCCTGTCAGTCTTCCTCGGCTCAAGCCGACTGTGCTCTCTCTGTCCAGTCGACGGAGACGGACGACACGGAGGAGACGGGAGAGGGCGGAGAGATGGAAGGGGGGGCAGAAGGGGCCTCGGGTCGGTCTGGGTGCTCACCCTTCCCTCTGTGTCGCGTGTGTCCCCTTCTGGGCGCCTGCCTGATGAGGGACGTGGAGGTGATCCGTCTCCTTTGTGAGAAGGCAGGGGCGGACCCGAACGGCCTCGGGGAAGTCAGCGGGTGGGGGACGCAGCTCCTCAGTCCCCTTGCATATGTGCTCACGCGGGGGGCCCTCACCGATCACGCGGAGGAAGTCGAACAGCAGTGGGCACTGGTGACAACTCTCATGGAGGTCAGAGAGCTAGTCAGAGAGAGAGAGAAAGTCGGATTGGCTCCTTTGGTTCTTTTCTTCTTTGTCGCAAAGAGATAGAGCGAGAGTGACAGAAAGGGGGAGAGGAAGAGAGAGAGAGAGAGAGAGAGAGCGAGAGCGGGAGAAGGGGGTTCAGGTGCAGAGTTTTTGATCGGAAAAGGAAGGAGGGCAATTTCAGGACGGAGAGGGTGGAAAACAAAGGGAAAGGGGCGAGATGAAGATGATTGTCTCTCGCTTCGTTTCTTGTCACAAAACGTTCGGCACTTCATAATGTTGCGTTAAATCCATTAGGCTGATGCCCTCTCTCTCTTCCTTTCTGTGCCTCGCTCTCTTGTTCGCGTCTTTTGCGCAGATGGGAGCAGACGCGGACCTTCTTCGCTGTGGGTCTGCCTGGGCTTCGAAGAAAGAGAGAGTCGCGCTCTCCCTGTCTCGATTCGTCAGCCTCCCGCACGCAAGGGGCCCCCTGCTCCTGCGGATCCTCCGGGGTCTCCCAGGGTGGGGTTTTGTGGACACGCTGGAGGTCATGGTGTCCGTTTGGATGCCTGTCACGGGCCTGAAGAAGAAAGAGCCGAAGGTTGTGCAGAGACATCGCACTCTCCTGGGGTGTGTGATTGCGGAGGGGTGGGAGGAGGGTGCGAGAGCGTTGGTGCAGGCAGGGGCGGGTGTGAATCTGTGGATGGAAAGGGATCGTGATGACACCCGCCGGGTGAGTCAGTCAGTCAGGCCCCATGCACACCACAGGCTTTGTGTGTGTGTGTGTGTGTGTGCGTTCAAGCATGCGGGGAGTGTCTTTCTTTGTTTTGCTTTTGGAATTCCTTTCTGCCAGTCAGGCTTGCTTCTCTGCCGGTGTGTGCGGAGAAAAACTAACAACTCGAATTCAGAGCGTCGATCTATTTTGATGAGACTGTGTCACATAATGACGTTAGTGATGTCTATCGCTTCGGACAGATCCCCAGTGCGTGGGGCAAAAATAAAGAATGTACGTGCTGCTTTCGACGTCCGGCAAAGATGTCAAGATGAATTCTCCAAACACACTGACTGACTGTCTCCTTTCCCCCTCTTCAGTTGCGACCGTCGCCCATCGAGGCCTGCCTGGAGACGGGCCAGTGGTCCCTGGCTGAGTTTTTCCTCAAGAAGGGGGCGGAGACAGACTTCGTGCAGAGGACCCAGGCAGAGGCCCTCCAGGGAGGGACCACCCCGCCGCAGTGGTACAGAGAGTCCCCCGGCACCCTCCTGTCCCTGATGCTGGAGAGAGAGGAGGCGAGACGGCGACACCTGCTCGGCCGATGGCAGGCAGTGCAAAGAGGGAGGGCGTAAGCGCGCGACGGGAAGCGAAAAGAAGTGGAGGCGATGCCGTGCTTGTTCCTTTTTGTTGTCAAAACCGACCAATCGAATCAGGAGAAAAAAAGAAAAAAGAAGCAAAAAGAAAGAGAATACAACGAGAAGGAAGAAGTTCAGGCGTCCTGTCTCCCGTCTAGAAGAGTCTCACGTCAACACGCAACCTGTTCTCTCTCTGTCCTGTAAATACCCTCTGGCTGATTTTGTGAGTGGATGTAGATCCAGGAGACTGGGTGGGTCCTCTTGTCTCCTCTAGACCTTGAAAGAAGCAGATCAGAAAGACAGGAACGAAGGCTGGCTGTTGGGAGGGAAGGAAAATTTGTTTTCACAATTTGTGTCTAGAACATCGATTCCTTCCTTCCTGTCTGTCCTTTCTACTGTCCTTCTTCCTTCTTCCTTCCAAACGCTCAATCGATCACTTATTTTGATTCCATTTGTGAAGCACAAGATCGGAAGAGTGATCGAGTGCATTTGGTTCGAACATGCATGCATGCAGTTTCTCTTCCAATCTTCCGTCACCATCGCTTTTGTCTTCAGAAAGAGCCTTGATCGGTTTTTTGAATTCGAAAGAGTCCGAAGATCTCTTTCTCTTCCTTCTCCCTTGGCTGACAGACAGCAAAGAGAGAAGAGACAGCAGGAAGAAAGAAATAAAGGGTAGGAACCAGACAAACAAAGGAGGGAATGTGCGAATGAATGAACGAAGATCAACAAGGGACAGCAAAGAGTGGTCTAGGTCCCGCACTCTTAGAACAACTGCAGAGAAACAAAACAGCATCAAAGAGAGTTAGGAGATGCACAAATGACTTTGGAATAGACTCGAAAGATGACTCCCTCACCCCGGCCTCTGTTTGGATTTGTCAACAACCATCGTTCTTTTGGCCATTTCTGTCTCGCCACGCAGCCCTGATTGTCTGTCATCGACACCTTATTAACCTTCCGCCCACTGTTGCTTGCTGCGTCGCCTGTACTTTTAAATTCGGCTGTTCCTTCGTCATGCAGAAGCATTAGCAGAAGCTGCAATTCGCATCATTTGTTGCTTGTCTTCAAACTGTGTGGCCTGACTTTGTCTGTACGTGAAGTCGGCTTTCTGCCGGTATTAATTCAATGCAAACGAGAATGCTCCAATTGTTGCCACGTCCTTACGCCTTCCGTGTTCCCTTGTACCTTGCACAGGGACATGAACGGAAGAAAAAGAAAAGGACTGGCATCTGTAGCAGTTTGCGCTGTATTTTTGAAATAGACATTTAGACCGAACAAAATGCATGTATGTGCCGAAGAGGAACGAAAAAGAAGGGGTCGATCGATCGTTGTGTGTGGATGCCTTCAATGCACTTTGACCGACAAGTCAAATGGTGAAGGCAACTTGTCGATATATTTGGCTGGGTGATCCATTTGCACTGGAGCTTGGTACACTGCGGCTCTGCAGCAGTGCGAGGGATCGGCAGCACCGATCCATGCCTTCGTGAAGGAAACAGGAGAAAATAGCGAAACCTTTGTGCCATGCCCCTCGTTTTGTTGCATTGCAAGCACATGACATGATCGCATTTGAATTCACTGGAGGGGGGAGTGAGTAGGTGGACACGTGAATGTGTGCCTTCCAGAGAGAGGGGGAGAGAGAGAGAGAGAGAGAGAGAGAGGGAGCGAGGGAGAGGGACGGAGAGAGGGAGGGAGGCAAGCCCGTGCGTGCGTCGAGAAAATGTTGTCAAAATCGATTGCGTGCGTCAAGAAAATTTTTCGCCCCCACTCGATTGACAGACACAAGCCCCGGGCTCTCTTTCTGCCTCGCCCTTTTTCTCCCTTCGAAAAAAAGAAGCCCTCCTCCGTCACTGTACGAAAGAAAACAAATGAATCAGATTTTGTTTTGTTTGTGCGACAATTGTTCGTCCGCCCTCTCTACTGATTGACTGACTGGCTGACTGACTGACTGATTGATTGCACTCCGAACGCCCACCCCGATCCCTGCCTGCACGACTACAGACAAACCTCGGAGGTTGTGTTGGGTTCGGGTGCAAGGAAAGGATGACTGATGGGCACCTGTGAGGGCTCGGAGATTGAGGGGCCTCCCTCTGCCTTCAGATCCACAGACACGCACGCACGTACGCACATAAGCACGCATGCACACGCGCACACAGAGAGAGTACTTTCAAGCTGAGATTCGTCTTTGCGCTCCTTCCCGCCTTCCTTCTGTCTCTTTTTAGGCTGCAGATCCATCCCCCTATCGGTCTGTCGAGAGGGGGTCGATAAGCCTAGATCGAGGTAGGAGTGTGTGTGTTCGGAGGGGGGAGCCCTGTCGTCTCTGTTGTCTTTTCAATGCGATCAGTCGACAAACGAGAAAGTGCTGGGCATCATTGTGAATATGCAACATTACATCATTGTTTGCTGCCGGGTCTGCTTGACAGTGTGCATGCATGCGTGTGTCCCTCCCTCCTTCTCTGCGTGTGTGCATGGCAGGATCCATCCTCCTTGATTGCCTAATTCGAATCAATGCAACTGAAAACAATTCAGTCTGTCTTCGTTGTGTTCTCAACCCCTCCGATTGATTGATTGATCCACAGCAGATGGTGTGAGAGTGCATGTGAAGAGGAGTGGCAGTTCTACCGTTTCAGACTGTATTGTGAAAGAGACAGCGAGGCGACCAGTTTTAGAAAGAGAGAGACAGAGGCGCTGCTTTGCTGTCCATCCAGTCAGGTGTCGATCCATACAAAAAAAAAGAGGCTCACTCACTGGGCTCATCCCATTCGCATCTGCATGGATGGTGGTGTGACACATTAAGCCTACAGCAAAGCGCAACGCAGCCAATCCAAAAACAGGAAAGTATTTAGTATAGCTTCCTAGTAAGCGCTTCAGATATATAAAAAAAGAAACGATTGGTCATTAATCTTATTTTTTTAAACGATGATTTTTCAAGTGATTTTTTTTTTAGTACGTGCCAGAATAAAGAAAATGGCTAATTTTGACTATCAAAAAAATATTTTTGCAGTAAAGGGCTATTTTATTTAGACCAATGACTCTGTTTTGATGATTGATTGGTTTTAACTGATTTATAATCAGGAAGGAGTGAAGAAATTAGTGGGAAACTAGGTATGAAGGATATTGAACTTTGTTAGGATTCAATAGTACGGAATGAACCGCCGTGACAGTATGAGGCTGACACTTCAGTCTGTCTTTAACTAAATTTTTGAATGTTGGGCCATTGCTGGCTAGAATGCTGCGCCATTATTAGCTGCGCCTAGCCGCGCCTTCGGCATGGACGTTTCAAATCTGGCCCGGCCTACATGGCGCAGCGATTTAATTTTGCTGGAGTGTTAAGGGAGTACAGGGGTATACAAGGGCCCAGTCACTGGTAGTCACTGGCAGTCACGGGGGTAATGGAATGATGATTGAGAGATGATGATTGAAGGTTTTGTGATTGAGGGTTTTTTCCATGCATGTCGCATCCCCATATATGAGAGGCTTTTGTTAATTAATTATGTACGGGATATATCCATCTAGTTGGGTGAGTGCCCCGGGGGGCCATTTAGGGGGTCGGCCATAATTTGATTGATGCAAAGCATCGATCAGGGATCGACTTGGGCATGTCTTGCCTATGCAAAGTGGCGGGGGCCACGGCAACGTGCGCAAAATATGCTTTTCGGGACTGTGCACATGCAACTCTGTATGAGTTACTTGAGGGGCACGTATCATGAGGAGCGAAGTATAAATACAATATAATCGCTGCTCCATGTGACTTGCTTGAGGGGCACATTTTAGAATTTGGACGACAATTTGCATGACACCGTGACGGACGGACAGAGACAGAACCGAACCCCCCTCCCAAAAAATGAAAAAATGCGTTATGCGGATCCGTGCGATCTCAGGGCTTCCCTCGGCGGCGGCGGCTCTCGGTCGGCTCTCGGCTGATCTCAGCAGAGCTTGTCTTGTCTTGTCTTGTCTTGTCGGCGGACTCTCGTCCACCACGGGGCTATGGCTATCCACTGGGATACACTTCGCCGAGTCAGTCCCATACCCCATATGCATGTCTGCTCCCCCTCCCACTGAGGCAGTCTGGTAAAACTTCAGTCATGCAGGATGTCAAACATACTTTCCTAGCTACACCTTTCCCCCGCCCCTGCCTCTGCCGCATGGCAGGTTTGTCTGACTGTCACAGCCTTGAAGTCCACCCTACTACATGACCTAACAGCCTGAGATATTCTTGCCATGCCTGAGGTCTCTCCCGCCTCTCCCCTCTCAGTCGTCCGCTGTGCACCATCCAACGCTGGACTAACGAAACGACTAAGTCTAGCGTTCCATCAGTCGCCGTGGCACTGTGGAGCGCCCCCACCCCCCCATCCGTCACCACCCTTTCCTTCTTTCTTGTATCTCTCTCTTCCCCCTTCTCTTCCGTTCTCTTTCCTCTCTTTTTGTTCTCTTCATCCTGCCCAAAGAAAACCAGACCTGCTGCCCGGTACTTTGACTGTAGTTCCGAGCCCTCCAGTGGTTCCTCCTTTCCCAACCCCCTCAGCATGTTAGCGGTTCCTTTATTACGTCTTATTCCCTCCCACCTCACCCATTCGTACCCTACCCATACCACTAACATACCATGCT
>JAHBMJ010003025.1:5000-13902 GCA_018398765.1 Chromera velia
ATCTATCGATCAATTAATCAATCAATCTAGCAATCAATTAAAAAGAAATCCATACAAACAAAATTGAAAATTAAGAGGAGACAAAAGTGATAAGGGTAATAACTAATTGAATTAATTTATGTACACTATGGTCAGAGGGAAGTACCGGGCTAGGTACCGGGAGGGTTGAGCAATTTTATAATTACCATGGATTTGGTAACTTACAAGCGGTAACTAGGCGGGTCTGCCCTGGACCTCGGCATCAAGTAACCAGTGCGGTACGGGGTAGTTTGGACTAAAAGCCCTGGTAAAACAGCCTTATACATCATTGGAATGGAAAAACAGTATTTAGTCGATTAATCTGGTCTAGGATCCTCCGATCCGGTCAAAAACCTAGTCAAAAACATCTTTCACACCGCTACAAACCTATATATATATATATATATATATATATATATATAGCCTAGTATATAGTGCTGGGACCGGACTGATCAATCCCGGGGAGTAGTGTTTTGCTAGCTAGTAGTCCTAAAGTTCGGCCGCTTTAGGTGAGCATTCGCTAGCGTGCTCCTAGCTTACAATATGACATGAATGCTCACAGACTGCCCTTTGCCATTAGGACACGATGGCTGGCAGGTTAAGTCACCTCATCATCATCATCATAGCGGCAGACTATCTTGAGCACCTAGGGGTCTATACTGTGTCACGTCTTTCGAACAGTATCTTCAATCATTAATTGAGACTGAGCCTGCATTGAAGCAGGGTTTGTATCGTACGACCTGAAACGCCGACTTCAAGTTCAGCATATCTTCTTCTTTCCCTTTTTTTTCTGTGATACAAATTGATAGTACTTTCATTCATGACTATTGCATCTTTAGGCAATTAACTAAAGACAAAACGGCTCTAGTCATGTTTTAGGGTAGGGAGAGTGAGAGGCAGAGAAGGAGATGAAGCTATACAGACAAGACTCATGGACCGCGAGAGATGTTAAATACCGTATACCGGTTATAACTGGTCGTTTTTGACCCCTAAATAACGGTATTCGGTATTTAAACTTACCGTTTCAAATATTTTATGTAAGCATATGTGAAGGTCCTTTCTTGCATACTGTAGCACTTTGTTACAGCAAATCTCCTTTCTTCCATTCACAGCAGGAGAGTCACAAGGGGTCCCTTCCAGCCCAAAGTGACAGTGTTCTCCGGGTCATTGGACTCGGAGGGTACAAAGTGAACGGCTTTTTTTTGTATACAAAGATCGATTGAGTGATTAAAATGAAAGAAGAAACACAAAAAAAGGTGAATTAGAGATTTTGGGTCATGCTCGATCAGAAAAGGGATAGATGGGTTGGGTCTTTCTTTGATTAAGGTCTTTCTCTCTTCATAAAAGGTAGCCTTTGTCAAAGGAGGAAGATGTTATGAAAATTCTGTACCACCTTTGATCTCTCCTGTTTGTTTTTCTATCTTGCTGTTGAAGCCACAAGTGATAAGCTGCACATTGAAAGTGACCAATAAGCTTGCTTCTAGAATCTGCATAATTCAAGACTTACAGGAAAAAGCGGAACCTTTCGGACAAACTACGCTTGATCCGCTCCTCATATTAATATATGTATGGAGACGTGGTATGCATAACAAAAACCTCGATCATTTAACTTTGGTTAGACCCATTGGCTAAACGGATCTATCCTAGTGTATCAGAAGGTTCCACTAAGAATCCGCTTTTTGAATATTTTTGAAGAAAAAAAAAAATCAGACTAACAAGAAAAAGTGGAACCTTTCGGACAAACTAGCAATAGGCTTGATCCGCCCTTCATATATATGGGGACGCGGCATGCATAACAAAAACCTCAATCGTTTAACTTTGGCTAGACCTATTGACTAAACAGATCTAGCTTAATGCGTCAGAAGGTTCCGCTTTTTGAATATTTTTGAAGAAAAAAAAAAATCAGACCAACAGGAAAAAGCGGAACCTTTGGAGAAACTAGGCTTGAGCCGCCCCTTATATATGGGGACGCGACATGCATAACAAAAACCTCGATCATCAGTTAACTTAATAGTCTCAAATCTAGGAGCAAGTCTGTTCATTAATCACTTTTGGTGCGCGGTTTATGACTTGTGGTTTCAGCATGTTTTAGCGGTTGAGTAAAAAAATAAAAGGGAAAGAGGTGAGGCGGTACAAGACCTTCATAACATGTACGTTAAATTTTATATAGTACGAAGTACGTAGCTTAGGATACCTTAGGGTTAAAGTTAGCTAAACTTAGCAAATGTTACCTTTTGTTAAAAAATGAATCAATTCTTTATCATAAAAAGACCTGACCCACTATGACCCACTTTTTTTGGCCTTTCTAGCTGGCTAAACCGATGAACATCCTAGTTAACATATATTATTATCAATTTTACTTTTCATATGCAGACTCATCAAGTAGTTACAAGTAGTATATGTAAAACAGTTATATAGAACGTTTTGATTGCAAACAAACAAAGGCTGCATCTTATATCTGACAGCTGACTAGAGCCCAAGTGGTGTGTTTACTAGCTTTAACTGCCTCAATATATTTAATTCATTCGTTTAGAAGCACTATATATATGTATATATTAATTAATGTATATCTAGAGCTCTGTATTAAATCAAATTAATGTATTAACATAGTTTTACTACTAAATACTACATTAAGCCAAGTTAAGTCACCCCAATGACTAGCCCTAATGACCTCATCATCACCAATGATTCATCATCATCATCATCATTATTATTATTATTATTAATCGGTCTATAGGCCATCATGCAGTGCATGAGTCTAGGACAATGCTTTATTGCCCCTTTGCCAGACTTGCATCATACAACGGGAGGGGGCTTCACTCTCGCAACTCTAAACACCCTGCATCTAGAAGATGCTTTCTAAATCGCTGATGCCGTTTCCCTTCTGTGGGAGGAGTGCGACAACTGCAACAGAGACTCTCAGGCAGTAGAGGCAGACAGGAAGACCGGTGGAGAGGGGGGACGGGAGATGTACATGGGAGATGGAAAAAGAACATTCAAAGTTGAGACGGGAAGAGAGGTAAATAACCATCACATGCATCGAATCGCAGGCCTTACGATGGAGGGTGCAGACAGATGTTTCGCAAGAGTCGCAGGGCCGGTATAGGTAAGTGTCTGAGTGCCAGGGTGACCTTCATTTGTGCCAATAATTCGCTTTGCGTGGCGTGTTTTAGAGGGATGGAGTCTATCAATAGCAACCACTTTCTCTCTCTTTCTTGGGCTCTGTCTAATTTGGCTTCAATTTCAGCTACAATTGCATTTAGAGCCTCTCGATCTGCTCTTGTTTCTGTGCATTCAGTCAGCTGGTGCAGTAGATCGTCTGCTTTGCCCCTGCATGCAGGGCAAACCGCGTCTTCCAGCCCTCTGTACGGTGCATGGGGGCGACCACCAAGCAACATATACAGCAAGGCTGAAAAAGGGCCTGAGGACCAGATCGCAGCGCAAGGGAGGGAAACGAAACGGGGGGACGAAGGGGATGAAGGAAAAGTAGAGGAAAGGAAGAGGAGAGACGAACATTGGGCAGTAGGATAAGACGTTTGGAACACATTCGCTCTGACGCCTCTGCCAAACTGCAAAACTGCCCCCCGTGAAGCGGCCCTTTCTAGACAAGCATCAATCTATTCATCAACTTCCCAGTTGATCACTGCTCTTAAGAAAAGGAGACGGCCAACCTTGGTGGTTTTCTTCCTTCTTTTGATAGTTGGATTGACAGTCACAAATTCTTCCAATCCAGTCGACCCAATCAGTTTTTGTGCATGCATCATAAAGGAAGGACAATCACCATTCATTAAAGCCAACCAGGCACCCGCGGGCATCTTGAGGTCAATATGTTTTAAGTTAGTCAAATACCCAGCAAGTCTCATCGACACGTGCACACGTGCAGGAAGTAGACCAACAGCACACAGAGTAGGTACATGGAAAGAGGAGAGAGATAGATTTAAAGCCCAACGGACAAAGTGTAATTGAAGGGCATCTAATGCATCCATGTTTGACTTGCGGACAGACAGACAGTCAAACGCATATAAAGCAACAGGCAACCAGAAAGCGCATAAACAAAACATTTTTGCTGTGGGGGGCAGGCGACCTAAAGAGAGTGCCACGTTCTTTGCATGACCCATCCATCTACTCACTATGCTAAACCTCTCTTTTATTACCTCCCTTAAGTCTCCCCTTTCGAACAAAAGAACACTCAGATATTTATATGACCCCACTCTCTCGACTTCTTTTCCCCCAAACATAAGCTTGCCTTCAATTGTAGGGTAAAAGCGGGTAAGAGTCAGACAAACACATAATTTTCGTCTTTTTTAAATAATTTAACAGTGAGCCCTCTCTCTTTACAGAAAGAATTCAATTCATTCAAGCTGACTTGCAGGTCATGCATGCTTTCAGCAACGAGGACAAGGTCATCGGTATAACCAAGGCTATCGCACTCAACCCCACCGAGCAGAACCTCTACACGACCAGAAGCCATCACTCTTTCATGCAGATCATTGATGAAAATCAAGAAGAGAAGAGGGGAGAGAGGATCCTCTTATTTCACCCCTTTCTCTTCTTTGAACATAAAAGGGCTGCCAGTGATGCTTCTGTACATATTTGTATATATTGCCCAAATCATTTTGACATCGACTGTACTCACCCCTTGCTTCAACAAAACTTTAAAAAAACATCCCTGGGGAGGGAGTCAAAGGCTTTGTTGAAGTCTACAAAGCATGCTAACAAGGGCTTCTTTCATTTCTTTGCCTTTTGCATCAGCGCGGTAAGTGCTCCAATGGCTTCTCTTGTTCCTACCCCTTGCTGAAAACCCAATTGCCTATGGTCAATCTTCACTTGCGATGTAAGACGGGCAGAGAGGAGTGAAAAAAACAGTTTTAGTAAGAGTGAGACAACATGAATCGGACGTCATCATCATTATTATTAATCGGTCTATAGGCTATCATGCAACTTGAATGTATGAGTCTAGGACAATGCTTTATTGCCCCTTTGCTAGACCTGCATCATACAACGGGGGGGGGGCTTCATGCTCACAACTCTAAACACCCTGCACCTAGAAGATGCTTTCTCAATCGCTGATGCCGTTTCCTTCTGTGGAAGGAGTATAACGACTCTTAAGCAGTAGAAGCAGACAGGAAGACCGGTGGAGACGGGAGGCGGGAGATGTACTTAGGAGATAGAAAAAGAACATTCAAAAGGTGAGACGGGAAAAGGGGTAAATAACTATCACATGCATCGATTCGCAGGCCTTATGATAGAGGGCGCAGGCAAATGTTTTGCAAAAATCATAGGGCCGGTATGGGTGAGTGTCTGAGTGCCAGAATGACCTTCATATTCGGGCCAACAATTCGCTTTGCGTTGCGTGATTTAGATAGCAACCACTTTCTCTCTCTGTCTTAGGCTCTGTCTAATTTGGCTTCAATTTCGGTTACAAGGGCATTCAAAGTCTTTCGATCTGCTCTTGTTTCTGTGCATCCAGTCAGTCAGTGCAGCAGATTGTCTGCTTTGCCCCTGCATGCAGGGCAAACCATCATCATCATCATCATCATCATCATTATCTCACTAGTTATCTCATACATAACTTAATTAAATCAATCCAAATTATAGATTGATTAAATTGAATCAAGTTAGCGTTCACTAGAGCGTTCAGTCAATCTCTGAAACATCCTAGCAGGGAATTTACAACACTGTAACAGTGCTAGACATTGTGTGTTATAAGTATAAGTGGGGGGGGGAGGGGGCGGGGGGCATGCAAACACACAGGAAGCAGCGCCAACAACATCGGCCAGTTTAAAATAATTCATTTTTTTTTTATCATATTGAGTTATCGTAACTTGTTTCAAACTCTTCAGTCTCCAAAACGTTGTTTGTCCGAGACTCTGATCCTCATTCTGTTTCACTAGCATGGGTCGTGAATTCGAGTGTGAGTGGGGGTTTGCTGCCTCTCTCTGGAAGAAGTGGACCTGACCTTTTGGTAGTTTGCAAAAGAAAAAAAAATCATTCGTGGCTGCACGCATGGGATCCTTAATTGACTCATCGTCATGGATCGGAAGGAATTGCAAAGAGGCGGACGAGACAGCATTGTTGAGGAACTCTTGCCGGCCGGCAAATTACGATGCGATAAGGAGGTTCTCACAAAGAAAGAATGACACAAGCAGATAGACAGGCAGACACGGAAGAACGATAAAATTCGATGACAGGATCGAATGACGCATCCCCCCTGTCCCTGTTCGAATCAGATTCTCCCATTCCCCCCCCTCCCCCCTTCCTCCCCTTGATTCTTGTCTTGCAACTGAACTCCCTGGAACATTCATGTTCCCCCTTTCTCTTATGTTCATCTCCTCTCTTCACAAGCAGGAGCCAAACAATGACTCCCTCTGCCCCTTGATCCTCTTTCACTCACTCCCTCCAGCCACCCCCCTTCCTTCACCTTCGAGGAGGAGAGGGAGACCCCACCCTGCTGTCCCGTCGGAGCTCCTTTGCCCACCGGAACGCCGCAGCCGAGTCGTGACACACCGAGGAAGATCTCCTGTTGTGCTTCCCCTCGGCGGCCCGTCTCTTGCTCAGCACTTCACTCGCAAGCTCGGGGGGGAGGGGCAGATCCTCACCTGCACAATTAAGGAAACAAACGAGCGAACGACGGAGTCACGTGTGTGTACAGGAAGAGACATTCCTCACGGCTGACGGGGAAGAGCGCAATCTCCCTCTGAGTACACAGCTTCTGCCTTCTGTCATATGTCGCAAAAAAGCCCGCAGTAAAGTCACAACAACATCAATCATCGTGTGTTACCTCCTATACTTCATAAGACATGTTTTGCTGCTCATTTTATCCATCTCCAAACCAAAGAACGTCGGCAGTCTTTAGACAAAGAGTCTCTGACGCACGCACCAGAGTCCGGCTGTGGGGGGGCCCTCCCGTTGTCCGAAAGAAGATTGCAGATCTGTCTCCGTCTCTCCTGACTGAGGACGCTCACGTTCCCCGCACTGTCCTTGTCCCCCTCTCCCCCAATCTTCGGGCCCACAGAGGCACTCAGAATCGATCGGAGCTCCGAGACCTCTTTCTCCAAAACCTGCAATGAAATTTGGGCAGTGATGAAATGAAGCAGTGGACATGCGTTTAACTGTATGTCTGTCTTTCTGTTTGTTTGTGTGTCTGTGGGTCTGGTCTGTCCATTTTTGACACGGAGCCAAGCGAGAGGAGAGGGGGAAAAATCAAAGAGCATACAGTCTGGCCGTCTGTTACTCTTTCTTTCTTCCTTCCTTCCTTCCTTCCTTTCTTTCTTTCTTTAAAAAAAAAAAAATTCTTATTTTCTTTCTTTCTTTCTTTCTTTCTTTCTTTCCCTCCTTCTTTCTTTCCGTTCGTTCGTTCGTTCATTCATTCATTCATTCATTCGTCTGTCTATCCGTTCGCTCGCTCGTTCGTTCTTGCTTTCGTTCTTTTTCACTCTCTTCTTTTCCCGACTTCTCTCTTTCTGTCTGTCTTTCTGTCTGTTGCTGTCTGTCTCTCTTCTTTCTTTACGTTTTCCCCTCTATGCCTTTCTCTTGCTTGCTGCTCTGCTTTCTGACAGGAGGCTTCTCTGACCTGTCGACGGTGCTTCTCTGCCTCCAGCTCCCTGAAGAGTCCGGAGTCCACGCTGCTTTGCCTGCAGCACAGACAGCATGATAGAGCAAGGGGGGCAGGGGCGAAAGGGGTCGATCAGAGGAAGCACAAAGAGAGTGAGTGAGGTAGGTGCCAAACAAATCACGAGGTAGCTCAAAAAGTGGGGGTGCGGGGGGAGGGGAACATATCCCCAATTTCGGGGCTACGAATATTGCACAAAAAATCATAAAGACAATACTTCTTTCATGTCTCTCCCTTCCTGCCCCTCCCTCTCTCCTTCCCTACGTTCCTTCTTCCACCCCTCCCTTTTTTCTTCCCCCCACGTATTCATCCATCCATCCACCCATGCCTTTAGCCAAAGTCGTTTCTTTTCCATCGCTCTTTGATACATAGATGCATGAAAATGAACAACCGGGCTCTCTTTTCTTCCCGCATGTATTCGGAGTCTTCTGTCTGTGTGAAGTTCTTCCACAAGCGTTTGCCCGCCCACCTGTGCGCACTCGGATATGAGCTCCCCCCTGCTGATGCCGTCTTCTCTGACGCACGCCCCCCCATGCCCGCGGCCGCTCCTCCTCTCTTCGCGACTCCAGGAGGAGAGAAGACTCCTCCTACACGGTTTTCAATCAGGCTGCACGCATGCATGCATGCGTGCAATCAAGGGATAGGGATCGAGTGCGCATGCATGTGAGCATCAAAAGAGAAATGAAATCAACTCTGTTTCCCTTCTGACAGACAAGCGCATAGACAGAAACGAAAGAACTCTTGTGCGTGCATTATAATTCAATGTTGAGTCATCAAACTAGCCGGTTTTAGTCGATGTCTGAGTATGTGAAGACGGCATACGTATATGCGTAAGTTTACACTTTCTGGGAGTCAGCCACATACGTATAACGCGTTTTCTTGCCCTGCTGGATCGATCATACAGGATGTGCGGTCACAGGCAGGGAGGCAAATAGAGGAAGACCATGGTTGCATCATAATTCAAGAAGATGGGTGGATTGATAAACGACTTCCAGGATCATCAGATTGCACTGGTCTGTCTTTGATGAGGCTGAGAAGCCCCACAGAGTCCGCACACAGCACATGCTTCTCCTCATGCACAGTTTCTGGGGACTTTCCACAGTTTAGAAAACGCTGATCGCAAACCGTCACGTCAAAACACACACACACACACACACACACACACACACACACACGCACACACACACATACACACACACACACACACACACACACACACACACACACACACACATACACACACACACACACACACACACACACACACACACA
>JAHBMJ010003026.1:0-13895 GCA_018398765.1 Chromera velia
TGAGGGGGTGGTGGTTTGTGCAGATGGGATGATGAGGGTGGTTGTGGGGGAGGAGGGGGTGGGGGTACGTTTGTTGGGGGAGCGCTAAGGGCCCAGAAGTCATCAACAAAGGGAGCAAGAGGGGAGGCTGCACCTGGTGCACGTGCAGTCTCTTGGGTGCTGCTGGAGGTGGTTTGTGAGATGGGCGCGGAAGTGGAGGAGGGTGATGGGAGATTGCCGGAGAGAAGGTCGAGGTCGGCTGAAGAGAAGTGAACGGAGGGACTTGAAGGGTCTGTGTCTCTCTTGTCCCCTGATGGCTCATCGGGACTCTGGGCATACCATATCGAGTCCTCTTCTTCAATCGAGTCATCTCCCCAACCGCCTTGGTCTCCTTCCTTTCCCCTCGCCTCCTTCTCCTTCCCTGAACTTTCATCCAGATCTTCATCATCATCGGAACCGATGTCAAATAAGGCAACTCCTTGCGGACATTTCGTCTTTTCTTGCTCTCCATCTTCCCCCATACTGCATGTGACACTCACTGCAGCTGCAGCAGCGCGACGAGACCTCTTGCACATGATCACCATATCGTCATTCTTTGCCTGTGCTTTCGTGTCTTCTCCACTTCCTTCACACTCAGCAACAGAAGGCACCGAAGGGGAGCTGTGGGGGCTCACAGACTTTTCGGCTGACACGCTGCAGTGCTGTGGTGCTACGGGCTTCTGTCCGTTTCCTCCGCTTGCCTTGATGGAGCGGGTCTCCGTCTCTTGGACAAAGCGGGGGGGGGAAGGGGAGTGGACAAGGCGTGCCTGTTGGTGTGCAGGGAGAAGCAGATGGTTCAAGTAACGGGCAAAACTTGCAGAGCCCAAAGCCATCATAGAGGAAGAAGAAGGGGCAGGCGAGTGGCCTCCTTTCTTCTCGACCTGCTTTTCGCCTTTGTTTGCCTTGCTCTGACTATCTTTTTCCTCTGCTGTCTCATTCAAAGACCCAGCAGGCGGACGGCATGCCCGATCTGCCTTTGACCCTTCCTCACGAATCTCCGGATCCGCTTCGACGAATCTGTCAAGGGAAGCCCAACTGCCTCCTGGGGGAACGCCCAGACGGGCAGAGCGTGTGCTTTGTCCTTTCTTCTCGTCCTTCCCGGAAGTTGGAGAGGGGGAAGGGGACTTGGAGAAGGCGTTGGGATTGCTGGGGGGGGAAGGGGGGGGCGGGAATATGCCTCTGGTTCTTCCTGTTGAGGGGGAAGAGGAACACGCGGTGTTGGGTGTGTCTGAGGCTGACACGGTTCGTGCTGTACTCCCCCCCCCTGTCAGTCTCATAAAGCGCGCCTTTGCGGAGGAATCCACAACAGCAGTACTCTCTTTCTCGTGTAAAGGCAGACAAGAGCCCTTCTTCTCTTCTCTCTCAGAAGGCCAGAGGTCACAGTGACCACTCGAGGAGACCTGATGATCCTTTGTGGGGATAAGAGAGGAGGAGGAAGTTGAGACTGTTCGTTGTGGAGACGAAGAAGGCGGCTGATGAGATCTGCTTGAGCTCTCTCTGTTGACGATGGAGGGAGGCATCGAGAGACGGACGGATGAGGGACGAGACAGGAGATGGGCAGGGAGGGGATATGAATGCGCAGGGGTTGAAGACGCAGGAGATTCGGCCGGGGGGGGTGAGGATTCGGCGGGACTCGTGCGTGGGAGGGTGGCTTGTCGATTTTCTCTTTCGACCACTGCGGTCCCAGAAGGCGTTTGTTCGGACTTTTCGTGTGCCGAAGAGGCCGGAGACAGGTCAGGGAGGGGGAAGGAGAAGTCCCCCGAGAGGAGGTCCAGTAGGGCCCCGGCATCTGCTGAGGACCCCGGCAGATCGGGTAGAGGCGCCTGGGGGGTGGAAGAGGAAGCAAGGTCGGGAGACTGGAGGGCCGATTGACTGAATGGCTCTGGGGGGGGGCATGGAGGGGCACTGCTTCCATCTGGGTGTGAGTTCTGTTGCTCTCCCTGTAACAAACCATTGAAAGAGCCGTCTGGCCTCTCTGCTGTGTCGGGGGGATCTTCGGGTTCCGTGATTTGAATTTCGACGGCAAATTCCGTCTTCGGGGACAGACTCTCGTTGTCGTTCTCTTCCTTTCCTTCCCCTTCTCCTCCCGACTCGATGAAGGAATCTCGGAGGGAAATTGAAGGAATGGAAGGGGGCAGAAAGGGAAGAGCTGCCACCCCCTCTGTCTCCCTAGACTGAGCCGTGCCGAGCAAATCCGTCCGAGGTTCCCTCTGTATGTACGACGAATCGTCAATGGAACCATCTGAGCAAGGAAGACAAAAGAAAACGAGAGCACGTGTAAGTAAGAATGAGGGAGCGATCCAGCGTCATGGAAAAAGCACGAACTTCGAATTTGAAGAAGATGCAAATCGGAAAAAGGAGACCGAAAAAACCCTTTGTTGAAGAGACGAACATACCAAAGTCGACAGAAAGAGAGAATGAAGGATGGGGATCCACGTCAACAGGCCCACTCACCACCATCATCATCTGCCTTGTTCTGCTGTTTCGTCATCAAGGACAGCAGCATTTGGGACCCCTCCACCTGTTCCTCTTCTTTCATTTCTTCCGATTCGTCACCGCCGTACGCTCCAGAAGACTTAGGAGAAGAAGAAGACGAGGCCAAATTGGCATCCACAAACTCCCTCAGGGCTCCCCCTCCTGGTCCGGACTCCTGAAGGACATCTCCCCAAAATTCAAACAGACGACTCGGAGACCTGTCTGCCGCTCCCGCTCCCTCTTCCTCCTCTGAGCACTTTTCCTCTTCTTCCTTCTCCCTGCCCCCTTCAACACAAGGTGGAGGGCAGGGCGCTTCAGGAATCTGAAGATCTGCAAGCACCAACGAATCAAGGGAGAAGAGTCTCTGTCTGTGGAAGGAAATCGAAGTCGTGTTATTAAGAGAGAGACGCCAAGGGAAGAAGCAAAATGAAAGACAGTTGAACGACTGCAAGAGTCAGAGAACAGAAGCGTCAGCTTTTTTTAGCGACAGCTCTGTGAGGGCTGTGGTCGCCTTCCGTACTGACGAGCCAACGGACCAACCAGGGTTCTGGGCATTGAAAACAGGTCCATCGACTCCTTCCCTGCAAGTAGCGGAAGCGGAACAGAAAGTGGGTTGGTTCACACGGTCAAAGATCAGGACAGAGGAGGGATGTCACCAAACAAGGCCGAACGCAAAGACGAGACGAAGAAAACAGGGGATAAGGGAAGGTGCCAGGCGAGGAAACGAGGAAGGCAGGCTGCAGAAAAGGAGACGGCATCTAGAAGTTCTTGCTGACTCTTCGGAACTCAGAGCCCCTACTCCCTCTCCTGGTGCCCCTCCAGTGATCTGTAGATACTTTAGAGACAGACAGAAGAAGTCCCTCGAGAGCTTTGCAGACATTTTGAAAGGAATGTTCGGAATCAGCATCAACCGAGAAGAGAACGCTCTGTACAGATCATCATTCCTCAAGACGCTGTCTGTCCGGTAGAAATAAGTTAACCGGTCTGTATCTGAGCGGATTCTCTCGAAGCATGAACAGATCTGTTTGCTCCCACAGAGGAAGGTGAGGAACTCGAGATCAGTCTCAAAGTCTGCGGTGCATTCATGAGCGATCCGAAGGAGGATCTGGTCATCCCCTGGATCAACGCGCCGTCGGAATCCATACAAAAGACACTCCCGCAGTCTCCTATTCAGTCGAGTGAGAGGGCTTCCTGGTTTCAGAGGGAGGCAGAGCTCGAGCTTCTGTTCTGCACTCAGACGCTCGAGATGCTTCACTTCCTCCCCCAGCTGACGAACGAGCGAAAAAACGGAATCCACGTGATCTGGCATGGTCGATTGATTCTTGCGGCGGTGCCAAGAGGTGGCTGATGGGCCCAGAGACGAACGCCTGCTCTGACGACGATTCTCTTGGCCTAAGCCCAGTGATTGAACAGCCGCCCGTCAGCCCTTCTTTAAACACACCATATCTCTTCCACTTTCAGGGATTTCACTAACTGTCACTAGCTCCAGCAGCTTCCCTTTGTTTGTCATGCAGAATGCATGCAGCCCATTGCAGCCCATGCAGCGCCGACATGCGCCGCGAGGCCGCGCGCGCGCGCGCCATGCACATGCATGGGCGGCCTCGGGCGCCGGGGTCGCCGCGCGTGCACACGGGGAAAGGGGGAAAGAGACAGTGCGTTTTGTGAAGGAAATAGTGCAACAGTCAAGTGAAAGGTTGGGAGAGGATGTAAACCAGGCGGTAAGACAGAGAGTGGCAGATCAGTGGTGGAAAAGGATTTCGGTCGCAGTTCAGAGAGCAGCTTCTTCTACAGTACTTGCATCAGTAAAAGCAAGCCGTGGGGCCCGTGGCTTCAAAGTTACTGAAATGTTGCTGGGGAGGGAGTACTCAACATATGTTGGACTGACCGACCGAACAAATGGAGGAGAATGAAGAAAGAAGAGGGAGAGGGGGGGGAAAGAACTACTGAAGGAAGGAAGAAATAAGGAGATCAAGAAAGAGTTAAACACAATTAAATTTTGTAGAGAAAAAGTATAAGGTTGAAAAGACCCGTTGCATAAAGAGAGAA
The DNA here is from genome assembly GCA_018398765.1 of Chromera velia. NCBI lineage: Eukaryota > Chromeraceae > Chromera > Chromera velia. Next base: position 4,540 of record JAHBMJ010003026.1, read on the forward strand.
AGAAAGGGGTAACACTGTTGAAAAGAAAAGAATTCTTTAAAATATTCAATATCAACACAAGGAATAGAAAAGGAAAGGAAAAGCAGGAGAAAGAGAGATCAGTGGAGGAAGTGTTGATCAATCACTATTTTTGTATCCAACCTTCACATCGAATCGATAGATCACCCGAACACATCCAGCAAGGCATGGAGTGATTAAGAGTACGAGGCCCTAGGCATGCAGGGACCTCAGCACATCTCGCAGGAAGGAATTTTTATGGTAGTTCTAGGGGCAGGCATAGGGACGACGCGGGGTGCCTATGTAGAGTAACTAGGATTGACGGAAATACGAACCAAACCTATACATACCGGACCAATACACGCCTGGAGAGGCGATAAAAAATATATAGGATATTTTGTGTTCACACATGCATATATGTGGGATCATGTAGGATCTAGTTTGTCTCCCGTGGGTAACTCCAGTTTGTCCCCATCCCTGAACTGTGGGCGACTCCAGTCACGTCTAGTCTATCCCTCAGAGCAAATGCACCCACACACCCGTATCGGTCATTTTTTTAGGAGCTCTTGGCTCACTTTTTTTTCCGATCAAACTAAAAAAACCGTGAAAGTTGCAGTTCAGTGTTGCGTTGCCAAAATGGCATAAATCCAAGTGTTTGATGGCAGTCAGACTCAGAAGAGATCGTTCGATTGAGAGAGAAAGAGAGTTCATGAACGAACGAAGGCAGTTCGAGTACAGAAGAAGAGATCGAGACATGACTTCCCCCCCACGTGGTACATTCTGACTACCTGAATCTGACCCAAACAGTATCTCCTTGTATCTCTCCATGCATGCTGCACAGAAAAAATCTTTTTTGTTTGTCTGCTCTCCGTATGCGCTCCTACATCTACAGTGATTCTACACTCACACCCTCATCAGGTTTGCTCCCACAAACACTCGCGATACATCGCAACACCATCAGACTCCTTGTCTGTCTTTGTCTGTCTTTTCCCTTTCTATATGTGTGGTTTTCCCTGCATCTTTGGTAGCGCTGTTCGCCTTCGTGTATATGTACGCCTACCTCCTGATTTTACTCAGTCTGACATCGCAGATAGGCGTATTCCCTAGCGTATTCCCTGTGGTCATCTCAACATGTAGGGTATGCGATCCCCGGGCAGTTCAGAAAATCTTCAGAAACGTCAGTTAAAGCTTTAAGTTGAAGAGATTCTGCCTCCTCTTCCCACGTTGGCTCTTAATTCCAATTGCTCTAATTATGTCTACTCCGTAGATACTGAATTTTTGTGCCTTCTTTCACCCTTCTGTCCAATTATATCAGAATCTCCCGACATCGAACATACGCATTGTATATCTTCACTTCTGTATGTTTGTTTTTCTCTGTATATCTTTTTGCCTCTTTGTTGTTACTTGGATGTAGGGCCCTACGCAGGAGCAGCAGAGGAACAAGAGGAGAAAGGAGGAAGGCGTACGCAACAAGCGAAAAGCCGTAGCCGTTATGGGGTCGGACCAGGAGGGACCGGCGGTGATTGATGTGTAAACACTAAAATTCTTGAGGTGCCTCTCCGCTTGTCTGCGATTTCTGTTCGTGATTTCGCTTGATGGTTGAAGCTGTACAAGAGAAGGTGATACTTGATTTCTTGTTGAGATGGCCAGTATCGTTTTGTGGGTCACGGCAGGGTTATCACTTACAGAGTATCTCCGACCTAAGAACAGATACATCCATTTCGTTTAGATTGAGTCATGCGATGCAAGGGGAGGGAGGAGTAGTCAGATAGTTATTAAGTCAGTGACCAGAATAGCATATCAGTCAGTCAATTAGTCAGCCAGCCAGCAAGCAAGCAAACCAGGATGTCTACGAGCAAGGGAGTCATCTGTTTACGATTCTCTCAGTCAGGCCGAACAGCCACCAGTCTCCCCTTGTATTCCCTTTTCACTGCAGCCCCTTCATTTCTTCTGAGTTTGTTTCCTCTTACGGCCCCTGCCCTTCCCTTTTCATTGCGGCCCCCTCGCTTTTTTTGAGTTTGTTTCCTCCTGTTGCGAGTCTTGCGGCCCCTGCCCTTCCCTTTTCATTGCGACCTCCTCGCTCCTTTCGAGTTTGTTTCCTTTTGCCGCCTCTTGCGGTCCCTGTCCTTCCCTTTTCATTGCGGCCCCCTCGCTTCTTCCGAGTTTGTCTTTTTGACTTCGGCCCCTTCGCTCCTTTCGAGTTTGTTTCCTCTTGCTGCCTCTTGTGGTCCCTGCCCTTCCCTTTCCACTGCGGCCCTCGAGCTTCATTTTGCCATCATTCCTTGAGTTCCACTCCCCTCTGCCGGCAGAACAGGCAAGAAGCATACCATCAGAGTGAGCCAGGCAGGCAGTATGCATTAGTCAGTAAAGTAAGCAAGCAGCCAAGTCAGCCTGTTAGGGGGGTGGGTTCATATGTCTGCGGTTGGTCAGCTGGCGGTAAGTGTCTGGTTGGCTGGCTGGCAGTCTGGCTGGCTGACCGGCAAGTGTCCGGTTGGCTGGCTGGCAGTCTGGCTGGCTGACTAGCAAAAGACCCGCCAGCTGGCTAGCCGTCATGAATGATCGCATCGATGTGTTAATACATGGCCGATTTCGAATATTCTGGCAACTTAACCATATAAGTTGGTTTCTGGTTTATGTTTCTAAAAGTTTTAAAGTTGTACGGTGGATTCCTAACAGTTACTTCTTCAGGATATCAGTTGCCGCATTGTTCAGTTTGCTCATTGACAAATTAACTTCTGTCAGCTACAATTATTCCTATCGTTCGTTCTCTTTTTAACATGTACCACTGTGTTCGTTGCCTGCAGGAAGCAGAGCTCCAAGGGGCTCCCTCGCTGTGTATGATGGCTCTGGCAGGCCAGGCATGTGCCATAATGTTTCCTCCCCCTGGGTCCCCTTCCGCCCCTTCCTGGTATCCTCCCCTCCTGGCTTCCTGACATTCTCCCCCAGTGACTCGCTAGCTTTGCCTGTCGGGGAGAACGGATGGACGAGAGGAGAAGATGCCCAGGAGATCTTCAAGGCATACAACTAGGACGAATTTCAACGAGGAAACGGGCAAGTTCCATTTAGAGGCACCTCTGACTGACCAGAGCCTCCCGAGGGGGTCTGACGGGGTGATCAGCAAAGGCTCTCCAACAGCTGCATCACCTCTGACAGGACAACAGAACTCGTCAGGCCCTTCCGTTTCCGGCACAGGTGGAGGACGCCTCCGGAAAATGGTCCAGCAGAGAACCTCAATGACTAGTGGAAAGTCCACGTCAGTAGCTAGAATTCATTGGCTGCATGACTCATGGTCAGCCTGAGGGAAGCGAAAGGCTGCACCGGAAGGTCTGTATGTCCCAGTATGTACACAAAGGGGAAGTTTTCGTGTGTCATCATAGGTACTTTGCTAACCTATGTATGCGCATGCATCCTTTTCTCTCTTTTATGTTTGCATGCACTCCAGACGAGCACAGCCTCCCACAATCCTTTGATCGAATCCGTCAATGATTTCCTGTCGAGTTAATTTGCAACTTTGGATGAAAAACAAAAAACAAAGTCGTAACGTGTCAGCAAAATGGTCAATGGATCCTGGAGAAAAACGATGATTCTTGATAAGAGAAAGACGGAGGCCCATCTTTACCTGGAGAAGTATGGGATGTATATTTTCAGTACCAGTCAACTTGTGACACCGCTGAAAGGCCCTTTTCTGTCTCCTATGACGGCCGCTCTCATGCATGGGAAGGAAACTGCAGGCTACTTAGCGCCTGCAGGCAGATAATATTATATTTGAGGGGTTTTGTTTGGAGTATGTAGGTGTCTGAAAGCCTGCATGGGGGAAGTGTGCCCATTTTATTCTTTTTGATCCTCTCTAAACTCGATCTTTGGCTCAATACGGCCCAATCGATACGATAAGAAAACAGAAAATTTCTTTGTTTTTCCCTTTCTTTTAGTGTTTGGGCAATTGAGCATTAAACTTTTTGAAAGGGAGAGAAAGAGAGAGAAAGAGCGGGGAGTGAGAAGATTGCTGTAGTGATAGCTAAAGCAAATGACTGTTACCAGATCCACGGTTGACCACTTTCTTATGAAAGTTTCTTGAATCTTCAAGTTGTCGATCTGTCTCAAGAGATATCTTAAAATCGCTTCTCGACGAACTGAAACTGATTTTTCTTCGTAAGTATCATCTGAAACTGATATCCAGTCTCTGAGTAGTCCACTCACTTGTTCCGAGGCTTCCTTGGTTAGTTCGTTTCTGTGGTGATTAATTGAAATTTCTCGATCGTACGAGTTGTTAAGAAGCTATGACTGTTGACTCAGTCGGTCTTTCTCATGTAAAGACGAAATTTAGTGTGAACTTTGGTCTTCCAGTACCACGAGTATGACATAGTTGACCTTGTGTATGCTTATTTAATGTTTGCAGAGAGCGGGCGCAAGTGAAAGAGGGGGAAATGGACCTGAGCGATTTGTTCTATGCTGACAAAATCGTGCCAGTTCCGTCGCCACTGTTCTCTTCGTCTTCAGAATCTTCTTTGTCCTCTTTCTCAGAGTCCTCCTCCTCTTCCTTTGGGATCTTTAGCTCTGACCCATCAACATCTTTGTCCTCTTCCTCATCATCATCTTCTTCATCATCTACAGAGCAGTTCAACGTGTTTAAAGTTATGAAACATGATCCATCATTTATTTATATAGACGAAAAACTGGAGGGTGGGGGGGGAGGGCATACAGACGTAAAGTATTTTAAAGAAGACATTCGAACTGTATACGTAAACTGTGGGGCTGTAAAGCCCCCGCCTTCCTCTGTGTACATTCTCAATCAACACCATTACATCCCATATTCATTATATGACGAGTTAATTGCAAATGGGAGAGAGATAAAAAGCCAGGAACTGCACTGCAGCCTTACTTTATGTGCATACAGAGAGGGGGGGGGCGGGGATGCCACCAAAGGCTGCATGCACAAGCGAATTCTCTGAATGGTGGGTATAGTCGGGCAGGAAATTTTTACTTGTATAACAACGTTTGGACGGATACAGTAGTGATTGCTTTCTTGGTAGCCAATGCCTGACTTGTATATTTATTTTATGGATGCAGGTACCCTGATGACCCTGCAAAACTATAGTTGGAAAGTAAAGTATTAAAATTAAAAAATAAATTTAAGTGAATTTGAGACTTAAAATAGTCTTAAATGAATTAAAGTGAATTCAAGCAGTGAATTTAGATCTAAGTTTCAAGGAATTTTGAAATGAAATACGGAATGGAAAATCTTTTAACTTTCATGCATAAATTTAAAAATCTATGCATTTTAATTAAAATAAATATACATTCTAATATATGATATTTTAATAATAGTATGAATTTAGATTAAAAAGTTAGTTGCAAAATTATTTAATTAAACTCACGGGCATTTCAGGTTCACTTTATAAACTTAAAGCCTGAGATTTGTACTGTTTTTTTTTTTTAGTAGTAGGAGTACTAGTAGAATAGAATCAGATAGTATTCATTGTTTTATTTACTTATTTAAAAGAACATTTTGGCGCTTTACGACAGTAGCTACATACTCACCGATATTTACTGAGCGGGACAGCCTCGCGTGTCAGTGGTATATCACAGAAAAAAAATATCCATCTTTAAAAAACTTAGATTTCTTTTTTTTTTTATATATTTTTTTTCTTTCAATATTGCCTGCAACCCTTTTCAATTTTTTCATCACGCCCGATAATGGCCCCGATTCCACTAGCGATTCCAGCTAGCTCAGAGTTCTCTTGTCGCGGGTGCCGCCGGATCTTCCTCTCTCTCCCTAGCTCTCTCCATCCCTTTACAATGCTTCATTCGTTCTGCTGGCTGCGCTGACCGCGAAACTTTGCCGGCAGACGAGCATCGAAACACAACCGATCGATCTGTCGATCCACCCAAGGAATCATTCAAATAGAGTGAATCCGGTCGTTAGAAAAGGACCGAAGTCGGTAGATCACAATCGATCCTTCCATGCACGCACGCACGCATTCATGCATCAATTTTTGACGTTGAAGATAGAGTGCCATGTCCATTCCCCGAAGCGCCATCTGCCACCACCATGTCCTGCCTTCACAATCTGATGTCGGGTTCTTTTCGAGACCCTTCCATTGACCGATCACCGAAACACTGGGTGGCAGTCCATGTTTTTGGCCGACAGCGTGTCTTCGTTCGTGTCAGCATGTCCCACATTCATTAGGGTTCGCTGTCCCTCTTTCCTTGTACTGCCGCTCTTCCCTGAAACTTGACGAGTCGGGACAAGAGAGACAGCAGAGAACAAAAGGCGGGGCAAAGAGAGAGAGGGACTGTTGGGAGGGATGGAGTGAAAGTGAAACGATGTACATAGAGTCAGTAAGGAATCTGTTTCAGTTGAAGGGAAAATCGGACAACATCTTTCCCTCAGACTGGGGAAATGAACACAGAGTCAGAGTCAGGTGAAATAAAAAAAAAACTCTAGAGACGGTCCGGTGAGCATCGAAAGATTTTTCTTTCATTACTCTCAGCCGACTGATTGCCTTCTCAAGTCAAGTCTACGTTTATCTGCCCTACATGCACCCACCCCATGATCAATAGGCTGAGCTCGTAACTAGAAAAGCGGTGAATTGATTTGCCCCCGGACCGATCCTTTCATATACTGAGTTAGCTCGGTCCAGCTCTTTCAAGGCCACCAGCCAGCCTTGGATGAATCGTCCCACTTGCCGAAGAATTTGTCCCATCCGCCCAGTTTGCCGACTCCTCCCATCTTCCACTTCATCTGATGATTCTTGGCTTTCCAGAGCATTTTCATCTTATGTTTCTTCACTGCATGGGGCTGCGTGCCGTCTCCGCACTTGATGAGAGTGCAGTCCTTTCCATCATAAGTTGAACCCCCCTTCTCTGTGCGCACATAGGCAGAGACGTCAACCAGATCCTCCAAGGAAATGTTCAGAAGATCGAAGGAGAACTCAGAGACGATGTCTCCATGTGACACTTGGTCAGTCTGAGTGACCACACAGAGATCCCATGCGTCAGCCCATTTCGGCCACTCATCAGAAGCCTTCACGTCCTTGCACTTCTTGTGATCGTAGTTGTCCATCTTATCGAAGTCTCTGGACCTGTAGCAGTCGGCCTTGAGCTTGAAGTTACCGCACTTGTCGTCGTCTTCGTCTTCGTAGAAACCTGTAGTGCAGATACAAGGGTTGTAGATCTTTCCATGTCCGTACAGGTGTGTGCAATCTCCAGGCGATGCTTTATCGTAGTTCTTCTGTGGCACAACCAGGTTCTTGACCTCCACACCGTTGAGGAGTTGATTGTTGTAGTCGGGATCCTGCAGGAAGATTTGTGGGCAGGGACATACCATGTTTGAGTGTGCAAGAAAACGAGGGCGGATTTTCGGGGTTTTTCACGTCTTCATCCACATCGGAAAGGAGAAGCATCCAAAAGAGAAATAAAGAGGAAGGCACATGCACACGGAAAGAAAGAAATGTGATGTTACGCTGGACATCCACAGCCCAAAGGTAAATCCGTTTATGCCAGAATTTAATGCTTTTTTTTCTTTCCTTTCTGTCTCCTATGATCAATCAATCAATCAATCAATCATTCAATCGATGATCTGACCGACCGACCTTGAAACAAATTCCCTCCAGGACGAATGGGTTGCTGTCTGGATTCTTGGACACGGTCACCCCGACGGTACCCTCTCCCTTGTCACTGAACTCGATGTGGACCTCGTTCGCGTTGTAGGTGTTGCCGTCGCACACCGTGGAGGCCTTGCAGACAACAGGCTGCATACACGCAAGAGGAGATAACATTGCAAGTGAAAGGAAGAAAAAAGGAAGCAAAGCCGAAACACTTTCATGTCCTCAGCAGGAAACAACTCAAATCGAAGCAGATGCAAACTACGAATTCCATTCCGACCAAGTCAAAACCATGCCATCGAGCTGCACATCTGCACATGCGTTTTCTTTGCCTCTCGATCTTCATGAGGACATACAGATGAATGGTCAAGAGCACCAGCTGATTGACTCACCGGAGGCAAGCCTGCACACTGGAAGGACAGCGGGTTCTCTCCAGTCGGAACGAAAACGGAGCACGTGGGGCCCCCGTCAATCTCCACCATGCCCACATAGGCGCCAGCGCTGTCGGACTCAAACTCGAGAGGGACGACGATCTTGAAGTCAACAGAGCTGCCCGCCTGCAGTAGGAGACAGAGATTTGGTGATTTGGTCGTTTGGTCATGTCCTCAATGGCTCGTGGAAAGAAAACGAATCCAAAAGAACATGAAGGGTTCATTGATGATCAGAGAGGACTTTGAGGAAATGAAAAGGAGAATAACAGAAAGACATCCATGGTGCATATGTCAGGCACTGACACGTCCCTGCAACTTGCTTTGTCCTTCACTTTCCGACAATGAACTGACGTTGAATCCTGAAATAAGGGTGAGGTCAACGGTGCACCCGATGAAGAAATCGTTCGATAGCATGACGGGCTCTGTGCAGACAAAGCCGCTGTCCCCGTTGTCCAGAGACCTCATCTGTCCGCTCTCGCCTGTGACCATCAAGGAAGTCGTTGCCTGCCCGTTGCTGTCCGTCTTGATGCCGGTCACGTCGTCACCCTTCGCGACGATGTACTTGACGAGAAACTTTTTCACAGGAGTGGAGTCAAGAGTCATAATGTTTCCAGTGATCTGCAAACACATGCACCCGTACACACACACACACACACACATTGACTCACCCGTACATACATACACACACACACACACACACATTGACTCAGACGTTCAAGCGATCATGCACTTGCACGTGCCGACAGATACACGCAGGAAGGCAGCAAGCGAGAGAGGGGGGGGGTGCAGACGGGCCAGAAGAGAAGGAAAGAGGTAGAGAAAATGGGGGGTGGGAGAGAGCACATATACTTGCTCACAAGCAGCCTCACAGATATGCACGCGTCTAAAGATACAGCTACACCCGACAGAGAAAAGAAAAAAAAAAAACTCATGTGGCGCATGCACTCACCTTTCCGCCCACAGGATGTCCTCCCGACTCTTTGCACTCATGCATCACGCCAATCTTCCCAAAGTCGCACTCGGGTCCAGAGCACTCATTCGGGCACACCCCGGGAGTCCCGGGAGGACCGCTTGGGCCTGGGGGGCCTTGGGGTCCTGGGCCGCCGTCGTTCCCGGGAGATCCTTGAGGGCCTGCGGGTCCTTGAGGGCCGGGGGGGCCTGCGGGGCCTCCAGGTCCCTGGGGGCCAGCGGGGCCTTGAGGGCCTGGGGGACCAGCAGGGCCAGCAGGACCGGCCGGGCCCATGGGGCCAGTGCCGCCGTCATTTCCCGGCACTCCTTGGGGGCCTGCAGGTCCAGCAGGGCCAGAGGGGCCCTCAGGTCCTGC
>JAHBMJ010003027.1:0-13885 GCA_018398765.1 Chromera velia
GTGGTGGTGGTGGGGGGGGGGGGCCAAGACGAGTCGGGTCGTCTTCAAAATTATAGGGGTGTCAGGAGTGATAGGTCAGTCACCCAAAATCACCCGGGATCGTGGAAATCTCCTCAGCGGTAGCATTCAATTCTATTCAGCTCCTTCAACAGAAGCCTCAAGAGTGAGTCAATATGTAATTGTTTTGTGCCGCATTTGCAGAGGCCATGCAGGAGAAGCGATCGAGATTACACCGAGCACAGGGGAGTCAAGTGAGAAGTTCACTCAGGAAGAACTGTGCCGCGCTGGATTGGTCTCTTTGACAGGGTGAACAAAAATAGGGAGAATTTAAATGCGCCAAGCTGGCCTTTCCGTGTCTTGCTGAGACCCATGCATCACTGGCTGAGGGCTCTAGCTCCCTCGACAGTCTTCCCCCTCGCTTGTGCCACAGCCGTCTCCGTCTCCGTCTCCTTCCACAACCAGGAGTTTGCCCCTTTGGTCTCTCTCTCCCGCCTCCTCAGGTTCCGACCTGCCCTGGCTCAGCAGTCCCGTCCCTTATCATCCCACACAGACACAGGAGCGCCAGTGCAGAGGGAATGGCTCTACAAGATTTTCGACAAAAGGGGAAACGAGCTGACACTTCAAACGCTGGCGCAACGGCTCGCGAGAGAGGCCGACATTGTCCTCTTAGGTTAGCCCAACTGAGTAAGCTGACTGGCTGGCATGTGTTTTTATTACGATTGAGACAGAGCCTCCCCTGAGGATCGGGCGTTCACCCCTCTTCTCCCCTCTCCTCCTTTGGAACATTCTCTTCTTTCCTCCCTTCCTTCCTTCCTCCCTCCCTGCCTCCCTCCCTTCCTCCCTCCCTGCCTGCCTCCCTCCCTTCCTTCCTCCCTCCCTGCTTGCCTCCCTGCCTGCCTGTCTGCAGGAGAGGTCCACGACGACCCTCTGCACCACGCCCTGGAGTTCCTTCTCCTTCAGGAACTCGTGGAGGCGTGTGCATCCTCAGACTCTTCGGGCAGTAGAGGAGAGACGGGAGAGAGGGGAAGCGGAATCTCGAATGGAGGGCAGAAGGCGAAAGCAGAAGAAAGAACTGCACCACTTCTGGCTCGAAAGGTGCGTTGGAGAGTGACCTTCCTTTTTGTCTGCCTTCAGTTTTGACCTCCCAATGTCTCCACGGGCGTGTGTCCAGGTCCATCCGTCCGTTTCCGCCGCCAAGCTTCTCTCTTCGCAGTTATTGTCGACGGAATATCAGCATTCCATGCAGATACATTTTGTTCTCTGGCTCTCTCTCTTTTTCTTCTCACTCCCTCGTGTAGTTCTTCACTTTGATGTTTGCATGCAGGTGTGTGTAGGACTAGAGTTTCTCTCCTCCGACACTCAAGTCCCCCTTGACGGCTATCTTTCAGGGGCCCTCGAGGAGTCAGAGTTCCTCCAGAGGGCGCACAACGTGGGGGGGTTGCCGCAGAACTACTCCGACTACAGGCCCCTCGTTCAGTACGCCCACCAAAACGGACTCAGCGTTCTGGCAGCCAACGCACCTAAGTCTCTGGTTGCCCGTGTCCGTTCGAAAGAGCAGGGGAAGACAGACGAAGGCAGAGAAAAAGGACAGATAAATGATGACTCTGTATCAATGTGCATAGACAGAGAAAAGGAGAAAGTAGTGCTAGAGATGCAGCAGCCGTCAGAGGCCTACAGAGGAAAATTCCGAACTTTCTTTGAAGAGAGAGGGAGGGAGAAAGAACAGGAAAAAAAGGAAGGACACAGAGACGCAGACACATGTGGAGGGGGAGGAGGAGCAGGGGAGACCTCAGGTGGACGACTCGAGCAGATGCTGAGAGTCCAAACTCTCTGGTGAGCTTCTGTTGTCTTTTTGTTTTTTGTCTTCTTTCTGATTTTCTGTTCTCTTTTTTCCTCTCCTCCAATCAGACCATCTGGTCGTGTCCTTCTCAATGGTAGTGGCTGTGCGACTGACCTGCTAGAAAAAATCCAGCTGAGGTTCAACATCTTCCTCCTCTTTAGGGAACTCCCTTGATAGCCCGGCTAGATACAGCCTTGACGGACGTGAGAATAGAGCTTCGAGTCATGGGGCAGCGTTTCATTATTCACCCCTCGCCTCGATCCTCCGGTGTCGTACCTCCATGCCCTTTCTTCTGTTTGTCCTCCTGGTGCTCATTCCCCTCTGGGCGTTCTTTCTGCGCATTTGCTTGTCTCTGTCAGCATATGCCAATGTCTAACCTCCTCAACCTCTCTCTCCCTCTTTTCTTCTCCCTGTGTGTGTGTGGCTGCGTGCAGGGACGCCTGGATGGCGAGGTCCCTTGCCGACTTCTCTCTGAAGAACCCCAGTTCTCTCCTCCTCCACATCTGCGGGAAGTTCCACTGGTCAGTTAAATGTGCGTGTGATGTATCCGTATACACATCAATGCGCGCACGAGGGGGAAAGCGGGAGGGAGGGGGGAGTTTGAATGACAAAGAGCGAGATGAACAACCAACAGCGGCACCAACTTCTTGAAGAATGACAAACAGACTCAAAAGCTGACGCAAGTAAAGAGAAGGCAGGTCCTCTCAGAATGGCATCCAGAGCTTCAAATGATCGTGCCTGCTTGTAACCAACCCGTATGCGATTCCTCATCTTCCACCGCAGCTCATCCACACCCACCCAGGCGGCAGATGAGCGGATCAAACACGAACAGAATGGCAAACCGTACAGGCACACAGTTTTCACTAGGCTTGGTTTAGTTTTCTCTCACAACTCTGTTTGTGCATTTGTTTTGTTTTGTGGGAATGCAGCGATGAACGCCTGGGCATTCCAGAACATCTTCCATTCTACCTCTCTGGGCAATCTGGAGGTAGAGAGAGGAGTCTTCAAGATGTGGGGGCAGCAGGTGAACAGGCTCAAAAGGGTGACGTGCTCAAGCCTCTGTCGGAACCTTCCGTTCGTTTTGACTTGAGGAGGGTGTTGGGGGAAGGGCGCCACTCTCTCTCGAGCTCTCGCTCCCGTACTGTGAAAGTGATCTCTCTTCATCCCCTAGAGGAAGAGGAGCACAGGTCTATTTTACAAAGTAGTCAGACAAACGGAAAGAGTCTGAGGCCAGGAGGGGACGTGTGTACAGATATGCAAGGCCATCGAAAGGAAGAGACGGGAAACAACCCATCCCTGGGGCGTGTCCAAGAAGGGGGGGAGGTCCGAGAGACGCAGCAGACAGGGAAGAAATTGAAGGCGGGAGACCCTTCTTCAAGCTCGCCAGATGGTCCTCGGAGGGGAAAAGAGCAAGAAGAAGCAGAAGTGAACAGAATGATATTCGAGGCGGTGAGTCATTTCGTTTGACCCTTTTTTCGGGTACTGAAATAAGAATTCGCTCCCCTACCAGTACATCTAATGAACGTCGTTCAAGTCTTGTTTGGGTTCTTCTGCTGTCGATTTCCTCTCTTTGGCCGCAAACTCAGGCATACGCGCGCGCACGTGTGTGTGTGTGCGTGTGTGTGTGTGTGTAAGTGTGTTTGTAGGTGTGTGTGTAAGTGTGTGTGTTTGTATATAAGTGCCCACCAATGGAGTTCGTGTTTGCGGCCGTGCTTCTTTTCGCGAATAAATCTGTATTTTCTTTGTCCCTTTTTCTTTGTATCTCTGCATGACTCATGCTGCCCTTCCGTTTCTCTCGTGTTTCAAGGTGTGTGAGCCTTGAAATGACCGCCGCAATTAGAAGCTGAAAGCGACAGGGGCGAAAAAGGAGATCGCAAGAAAGGCGTGAGTCTTTCTTCTTTTACACAATGTGAAACACGCTCACCCAAGAAGCCACTGCATGCACGGAGGGAGAAGTAGAACTACCTGTGCTTCAAATTCTCCGTTCCTTCCCTGCTCTTTTCAATCCATTTGTCCACCAATACGCCCTTCAGGTTTGCCGTGAGAAGCGAGAGGTGTGGGGCTGGAAGGGGAAAATCAGAGAAAGGGAAGAAGGAAAGAGCAGAGATGACAGCGAGGTAGTGAAGGAGGTTTTCCTGGAAGAATTGGAGCGGAGGGCCAGTCTGGTGGACAAGGGAAGAGACGTAAGTCGGCCTCCGTCTTTTGTCGAGGAAACTGACGAGGATTTTGTGATCGTCACAAGGCAGCTGTCAGACGTGTGGAGAACTGACGAGAAACATGCCGGTGGCGACAGCTAGAGGACTCTTAAAAGGAGCTTCTGGCTGTTCATTCACGATGACATTGTGATTCTTGCCTCATGGTTGTATACCAGTCCCGTTCGGAGGCGTCCCCATGCAGAGTGACACTTGTTGCGTTTCAAGCCTTGTACATCTTGATTCCTATATTTTAGCGTGCGCTGTACTGACGCCAAACCGGCGGGAATGCGTCACTAGGATGGTGTGTGTCACTGTGCCTTGCACTGAGCTTTGATCTTAATTTGCCGTCCAATCCTTCTGTAAGCGCAGCGCAGTGCAGTGAAGTTCAAAAACCTTTTGAAAATATTTAATGTATATGTGCTTTCTCATGCATCATGACTCAAAGCATGCCTATAGAAGCATGCAAAGTTCATAAAAGTTGTTAGCTGTCCACAGTCTAGGAAACCAGCTGCTAGGCGGGCCACGGAGTGTGGTCTCAGCCTCCATGATAAGGCATACCCCCCTGCCGTTTGCGGGGGCGGCCACTACAAGATAAAACGATAACAAAATAACTAAAAAAATCGCTTATATCACTTATGAATTTTAATTTAAAAATATAATAAAAAATTTAGGCAAAACCCGAAACTTATCCTAGAACTTATCACTTCTGTTATGCTAATGCATGAATTAACCTAGGAATTAATAACATACTTATATATAGTGACCTACTAGATAATGACCATTGACCATACAGGTTTCATTTGCAAGTCGAGGCCCGACAGTGGACCGCGGGGTGACCTGAAACATAAATCCTATCCTATCCTATCCTTGATAGGTTTCTACGCGCGGGGCAACCCGGAACATAAATCCTATCCTAGATAGGTTTAGATCTAGGTTTAGATGTAATCTAGGATTTAATACGATTTGGTTTGAGCTTATATAAAGGCCAGATTTCATCAGTCTGATTTGAGGTTGAACTTCATAGAATCTCTAACATGCAAGCTCCCGGGCCTAGCCAGTTTTTCTATTGAGAACAATTCATAATTTTTACGTTTTTAAGTGCTACATGAAGATTTAAAACTGATTCAATCGATCACTTATCTAGTCACTTATAGTAGGCACCCTTAGAGGCACCCCTCATCAGATCAGGAGACGGCTGCCGCCGCCGTCGTCGTGACATCATTTAATTGATAAGTAGCCATACAGTGAGTCAGCCACGCTTTCCTGCTTTCAAAAACTCCCACAGCTTCTCCTTTCTTCCTCTGTCTACCTCTGTGAGACCGTCCTCATCTCTCCCTTCCCTTCCCAATGCAGGGGCAGCGGCAGAAGCAGATTCGGGCTCAAGCGTGCCAGACTCACCCCGACCCTCACCTTCTGCATGCAAGTCCTCCGAACGGGAACTCGGAGGCACTCTGGCTCCAGGCCCCCCCCCCTCCTCCGCATCCTCCCCCTCCTTCTTGGAACCCGATCTCCCCAGACCCCCTGCAGTGCCTCTCACCCCCCTCCGGGGAGGGTCCGCTGGCTTCTTATTCAAGCTGCTGCATCCCTCCCACCCTTCATTCATCACTTTCTCTTTCCCCATCTTCTTTGACACCGGGTTCTGCCAAGAAGAAGAGGCACTGGCAGAATCGGCAGCAAGGGAGACGGCTTCAAATTCTCTCGACATTTTCCCCACACCTCCCCTTCCTTCCCCTCCCCCTCGTACCGTCTCCTCATTCTTCCTGCCGCTGTCACGGGACGATCTCTCGAGGTGTTCGCCTTCGCTCAATCGGAATCCCCTGCTGTCCCGACCTGGGTCGGTGCGAACGGCTCCTTGGGACCTCATGTCAACACCAGCGCCTAGGTGCCCCCTCTCGCTAACAATGTCCTCGTCTGTGCCTGGCTCGGCAGCATACAAACCCCCCCGAGCAACCTGCCGAGACTCTTCAACGAAAGGCTTGCTTCTCCTTCTGTTGCCCCCCTCTTCATTTTCCTCTTCTTCTTTTTTCCTGGCATCTCCCTTTTCTTCTTCTTTCTCGTCTTCCGAATCACTGGCCTCCCACAAGCTCCTTCGGGGTCTCCTTCCATTGCGTCCTTCAGATCTTTTCGCCTCCGCTCTTTCTGTCGCGTACGCGCGCGTCTCTTCTCGCCTCCTTTGCAATTGCCCTCCTTTGTCCGGGGAGTCAGGGGAATCCTCCCTCCCCCTGCCCGACCTCGAAACGGACTGCTGCCCTGCTGCAGCCGCCGCGGAAAACTGCTCACGGTCAGAAGAAGGCTCTCCCCACCCTCCTCTCCATTCTGCTTGACTCCCTTGCCCCCACTCTTGCTGGGATTCCCCCCAACAATTGGCCTCCGCACTGTCTGGAGAGTCACCCCATGTGGCAGCAGCAGCCGCATGGATTCTTTCCTGCTCCCCCCAGCCGTTTCCCTGTGACGTCTGTGGCGGCGGGCGGTCCGGACAGTTGGCCTCGTGCTCTGCGATCTGCCAATTCTCGTGCCAGTGCTCTATGTTGAACCTGCATCTGGAGTACTTGTGTCGGTGCTTTTTGTAGGCTTTGCACCTGTGACTTAGGTGGCCAGCGTAACTCTCCAGGGTGACGGTGTGGGGCAGACCACCTTCAATCTGACTGAAAAAGCAGACGGTCTGCGTTCCAGGAGGGACCCCGCCTGCTTGATCACCCATGCCTTCAAGTTCGATCTATGGAAAACGTACAAGCGCACTACAGAAAAGATCAACAATCCCCACTAAAAGTTGGAGGGGGGTGAGTGAGTATCGCACGTACAGATTGGCCGGCTGCGGCAGACTGGCATTCCGACATATTCCATCTATATTGATGTCATGACATACTGGACATCATACGTCCTGGTAAAGAGAGAAAAGAGAGAAACATTGCATTCTCACTCAGACTGTCAGTGATTGTCAGTGAGACGCCGGCAGGTCGACGGCGAGAAACAAAAGGCGAGACGGCCCATACAAAGCTGTGTCACCCCGGATGCGAGGACCACTCGTGAGGCATCATCGTGGTTCATCCATGCGCGAGGGTGCATGACCTCCGGGGTGACCCGCACTCCGCGCGTGCGCGCGCGCGCGCGCGGTTTTGAAAATTCTTTCCGTCTCAATTAAGCCGTCTCAGAGCGATCGACTGATCGAAGCTTACTGACCGCGTGAACGTACGTGCGTTTCTGAAAGCCTTGACTCTCTCCTACAGCAATCCTGGAAGTCATTGAGCAAACCCTCGTGACATCGGAAGGTGAGAAGAGAGAGTACATACGTGTATAGACTGTGCACAAGTCAAGTCCTCTGCATCGGCAGCGAATCGATCGCGAGAGTTCCGTTAATTTTTGTTGGGTCAGTACTGAACGGGTGAGACGGAGACAGGAAGACACTTGAAGGAAACATGAGCCACGACGATCACAGCCACGAGCTTCCCTCTGCCGCAGAGATCGGAGGGAAGGACACACATTCCACAGTGTCCGAGAGAACTCAGATCGCAAAGCGGAACCATCACCACCACGAGGAACGGGTGCCTTTGTGGCGTCCCTTCGGCGTTGGTCTGGTGGAGGACTTGAGGAACAAACTGCCTTGGTATTGGAGTGACATCAAGGATGGCATGAGGATGAAGTCTCTCGCCACAGTCCTCTACCTCTTCTGGGGCTGTATCGCTAACGCCGTGGCTTTCGGATCCGTTCTCGGCCGTGCTACCGGTGGATTGATCGGTGCCACCGAGACTCTTCTTGCCACTGCAGCCCTTGGCATGGTTTACCCTCTTCTGTGCGGGCAGCCGTTGACGATCATGGGTGCGACAGGTCCGATCATGGCTTACATCATTGCCTTGAACACTCTGGCAGGGACTCTTGGGATCAACTTCCTTCCCTTCTACGCCTGGAGTGGCATCTTCCTGTCGTGCTTTTTGTTCCTGGGGTCGATGTTCTCCCTCTCCAATGCCATCAAGATCGTCACCAGATTCACTGAGGAGCTCTTCTCTGTGCTCATCTCGGTGATCTTCATCTACAACGGAATGTTCTACTTCGTCCAGCTCTTCATCCAGGCCGATGGTCAGTTGATCAGGCAGGACTTCGGAGGTTGGGTTGGGTGTTGTCATAGGCCGAATGTGTATGTGGGCTTCTTGACCTCTTTACTTCCACTTCTTTCCATCCTCACTGTCCTTTTAATCCCCGTCTCTGGTATTGCTGATTGCTCTGACACTCTTGGCTTTTCCGTCTCCTTCCGCATGCAGGAGCACTCCTTCGTGCACGTCTCCTCTGTTCGTATGAACCTCGCTGTTCTCCCAACCTCCTCATCTCTCTTTGCCTCTTTGTGTGTGCAGTGTCTCATGGCGAGGCCAAGGCCGGCATCCTGGTGGGGCTGCTGACGTTCTTCGTTGCTCTGGCCATCCGTGACTCCCGTAACGGCCGGCTGTTCAACCAGTTCATCCGAAACCGTGTGGCAGATTTCGCTCCCGTGATCGCCATCATCCTCGGTATCGCCGTTGCATGGTCAGGCAGTCAGTGAGGGTGTTGGTGGGTGCCTGTGGGGTGGGGTGTCTTTTTTGCGGTCAATTCCAATACCGCATGCATGCAACTTGAATCACTCCCTTCCTTTCAGGGCCTGCCTTCCTGATCCCACCTTCCTCCCGCTTTCTGATAAGTCCTCTCTCACGTGAAATGAGGTCAGTATTCCTCTCATCCGCCGTTATGACTCCTCTCTCTCTCCCCTTCCCTGTGTGCATGTGTATCGATGGTTGGTGCATGCATGCAGGATCCTGATAGGCCACTACGGCATCAGAAAGGTCGATCTTGACTTCCTCAACATGACCGAGGGCGGCATCTTCCAGACCACCCTGGGCACTGACAAGAGGCCCTGGGTTGTGGACCTCTCTGACATCGACGCCGCAGGTATCGCTTTGGCGGTCCTCGGCGGTTTCCTCGGCTTCATCCTCGTCTACTTCGACCAGAACATCACCGTGCGTCTGGTCAACGCCCGACAGCACAGACTGAAGAAGGGAGGAGGGTACGATATGGACATGATGGCGCTGTGCTTCTGCACTATCCTTCTGTCCCTCGTCGGATGTCCCTGGATGGTCTCTGCCACTGTCCCCTCCCTGAACCATTGCCGCTCCCTCTGCCTGATCGGCAACGAGGCGCCCCAAGAGGAGAATGAGGAAGATAAGGAGGCTCACGAGGCCCACTCAAAGGCTGTCCTCGAGAGAATCCGCACCATGGTCGACAGACAGGACACCGCCGTCCCCGACTCTACTTCCACCGCTCTCGGTGCCAGTGGCCAGGCAGGAGTCGACCTTGAGGCAGGAGCGCGCCCCCCCTCGACCAACAACCCCAAGCTGCCCACCATGCGCAGCCACATCGACGTCGTCAAGGAAGTTCACGACACCGCCAAGTGGGCCGTCGAGATGCTGGCCCTCCCCACAGGCACAGGCATCACGGGGTGCGTCGAGCAGAGAGTCACCGCCTTCACCATCCATCTGCTCATTCTCCTTGCCCTCTTCTTCGCTCGTCCCGCGCTTGCCGCGATCCCAATGGCCGTGCTTCGCGGTCTGTTCCTCTACTCTGGGTACACCAACCTCTCCGGAAACGAATTCTGGGAGAGACTGTGGCTGCCCATCACCGACAAGAACAAGCGCCCTGACAAGAGCTACGCGAAGGTTGTGCCCATGTGGAGAGTGCACATTTGGACTTTGATTCAAGTCGTGATGCTTGTAGGCATTGTGGCCTTGATGAGGTCTCCTGTCGGTTTTGTTTTCCCTGTCTTCATCGGTCTCCTCCACCCTCTCCGTATTGCTTTGGGGAAGTGGATGTACAACAAGGAGCAACTCGAGAAGCTCGATTCCCATTTTTAATTTTTTGTTTTTTAAAGCTGACAGAAAAGAAAAGTACTCCTTTTTTTAACTTCCATGCAACAAAAAAACTGTAGAGACCAAGAAAGAACGTGATGGGTCATGTTTTTGCACAGAGGGGATCACTCAATCAATCAGTTCAAAGTGGAAGGAAGGAAGGTGGATCATTTTCTACTGTCGATCCGTTTCATTCCTGTCGTGCAAGACTGTCGTTTGTTTTTGAATAGAGGTGATTTATTTTCTCTTGGCTTGCGCGACCGCTCGTCGTGCATGATGTAAAGAAGAGGAAAAAAGACGAAAAATGAGGGAAAAGCCTGGTGGTGAAAGAATGCAGCAATTAAGAGAAGAGGTGCGATCGAGAGGGGAAACGAACGGCCGTCCCGGCTCTCTCGAGTTACCCCCTTGCATCCATCCATCCAAGCATCGATCCACGATTGATGAGTCGATTAGCAGAGCACCCTTTTCTGATCATCCTGCTGCCGCTGCTGCTGCACTTTGCTTTGCCTTCTTGTCCCTTGAGAAGAGGCGAGAAAGGGGATCGTCTGTCTTCAACACGCCGGAACGGCAAAAAGAGAAAAAAGAAAAGGCAGAAGAGAGAGAAAAGACGCTTCATTGATGTACCGAGCAAAGAAATCAGAACAATGGGCATGCATGAAAGAGGAAGGGTTTTGGCCAACACGTTGTTTTAAAGAGTTGCTGCCTATATGCATGAAGTCCCTCTTCCGCCCTTCTTTAAAGAACTCTTGAGTCTGTCAAACTGTCTCCCACATTTTCTCACCGGTAACATCGCAGCTCCAAAAACTCTTTCTTTTCGTGCACGTGTGAAAGTAGCTGAGCTGTCTGTTTTCCAGACAGAAAAATTGAGCGACAAATCCGTTTTGGGGACGGAAAGAAGTGGAGGGAGGGGGTCGTGTTAGGGCCGTTCCGGTTTCTCGCCCCTCTTCGCTCTTCTTCTAGTACGTGGTGAATGCTCATCTCGGTGTGTTTCCTTCAATGATAGTCGATCCTGTTGATGCCTGAATACATGAATATGCATGGGGTGCGTCAGTACCTGAATGAATGAATGCATGAACAATATCCTCTGCTCCTTTGCCCCCGTCTGATCGAGTGATCAATAACTTCTGTGTCAACTACTTAATTGACCAGTCCGATGAAAAGAGGTGAGGCGTGAAGAGATGCTTGCTGTCTCGAATCTTCTTACCTCCTCGATGCAGCTCCTTTTCCCTTTCCCAGCGGCAGGGCTGAGAATGAGGAAAGTCGAAGTTTGCACGCATGGCATGTCATTGTTCCCCCCGCATTTGTTTCTTCCTACCTTCCTGCTTTGATTCGGTTGCTTTTCCTTTCTTCTTTGTGCTTCCTTCCTTCTCTTTCCCCGACTGCCTGTCGATTGGGTCCGTTTCATGTTGCCTTCATTCCTGCCTCTTCTGCATGCTGTACATTCTCCCTCGCGTCGTTCTTTTGACCTGTCGTATTGATCCATGCATGTTGGATTCTGTCAGAGTGTGTGTCAGACCGGGTTGGGGTGAGAGGCAGCGTCCCGTGCTCAGCCAGAGAGTGAGAATGGGAAGATGCCACAATTGAAGCTCGCTCTTTCTTACCACCGTTTGATCTGTTTCTTGATGGTTGGGACAATTAACCCTTCCATGCAATTTCGTTTCCGAGTTCGCTCACCTTTTCTTTGTTCCCTCCTTCAGCAGAGAGAAGAGAAAAGCAATTAATCCGCCTCGTCTTCGTTCTCTTGTGAATATGGGGAGAGAACAAGAAGAGGCAAGCATTTGGGAAAGTGCCCTTCGAACGATCGATCGATAGATGGATGGAGAGACGCTAGAGGAAAAAAGATAAAAGACAGATAAGAGAGGAGAGAGCAGCGTCCTCCTGCTAAGAGGAGTGAGTACCTTCTCTCTCTACCTGGAGTGGATCTTGAGCGGACTGGATTCGTCCGTTGATTTTACGTTTCGGCAAGTGCCGCTGATTTTACGTTTGGGTGGGTAAATTGAGGTTGTCGCTTTCTTTTTCCTGACAACTTTAGTTGCACGTGGTGGAAGGGTAAAAGAAACTCATTTGTCTGTCTGCTGGCTGGTGATGAGCCAATGCAGCTGGGAGGGGAGAGCTGCTGAGGGTGGCCGTGTGCAGTTGGCGTCGGAGGAAATGAAATCTCTCAAGGGCTCACTGACACAAAGGGGGGAGTGAGACCGAGAGAAATCATGGCGGGGGTGTGAAGGTGAAGGGAGGACAAAGCGTTTTCTTTCTCTGTGTGCTGAACTTGGCGGTTTAAAGCGTCCGGGTTTCTTCTTTGGATCTGTCTTTGTTGTCCGTCCACTGCTTGTGACGGCGCGTAGTTCAGGCCTCTTGAGAATTGGTACAGCCTTGGGCAGTCTTGTCTGTGTGTGTTTCGAGACGAGCCAACAAAACAACGTCGATGCATTTTGCCTCTCTTTTTTTCTCTCTCTCGCCGCCAAGAATCCAGCTTGCTTTCGATCTGCCGATCGCACTACCTCGTAAACCATGGATCTTTGGTGCGTTGAAACAATTTTGTTTTTTTCGCATGCCATGGCACTACTCGTGCACGTCACTGATCGGTGTGGTCTCTGCGTGCATGGACAAGTGGTCTTTCCGTTTTTTCTTACACAGACACGCTCTCTGCAGGAGCTTGTCGTCCTGTCCCCATCCTCACTTGCAATCGCATTCGCCTTCTCAAGTTCTCGTGCAAGTGACTGGCTCGATCGCGTCGCCTTCTGGCCTCAGAAAGGCTCAGGGGAGTCGGCACAGGTGGTCAATCGTCAAGATGGGGCGGCTTGAAGGAGACCATTAGAAGGGGGTGTCAAAGGCATGATGAAGTTAGGCATCCTGTCAGCCGGGCTTGCATGAACCGCGTGATGGTCTCTCTCTTTTATTTGACTGACTGCCTTCCCTTGCAACTTGGGTATCAGCCGTATAACTTTCTGTTTCAGCCAGTTCTTTAGAACTTTTTCCATGTACGTATCATTTCTACACTATAGAAGCCCGCCCTAGAGCCCGCCTACAGAACTTAAAAAAAACCACTGACCGGAAAAACATTAATTTTTTTTATAACACATATCATTTTAAATTTCTGGTCGGCATTTAGCTACGAAATGTAATAATATTTTTACAGTTAATAAAAAGTTAGATCGTAAGGAGGTAGCTCCTCTTCTCCTAAGTGATCGTACTTAGTTCAGTTAGATCTCTACTACGGAAAGTCTGTCAGTTCAAGGTTCACTTCCAAACTGCTTCTAGAAGCTTTGCAAGCAACTGTAGTTTACTCAATCCAGGCTATACGCAGCTAATTGAATTAATTCCATTTTATTTCTATTTTATCTCTTCTAATACAGACTGGCATGGCGGCGCCTCCATGAGCCTGCGTGCATATGTTGGTCTCTGAGCTGCGGGCGTCCCGTGCGGCGGCGGTGCGTGTTAGTTCGGCTTACCCCGGGATTGGCCGGTCCCGTGGCTCGCCTCACTATGTTACGTGCCCCTCCCCCTTGGAGCGTATGTCCCACGCGCTCTGTCCCTCTTCTCAGCTTTTCTGCGGTTAACTGCCAACCAAAATTGACCGTGCAATTCCTGTCTATTCACTTTGGTCGTCGCTTGAATTCTTCGATTTTCTCCTTTGCATTTCGGAGGTGGGAGACTGGCTTCCAAGACGCTTCCGTAATGTTCCAGAAGCATGCTGCTCCTGTTTTTTTGCTTGTCGATGCGCACTTCTTTTCTCTCTTTCCATTTGGTAAGGGGCACATGCCGAGCGAATTGATTTTTAAAGCGCGTAAGTCCCCATCCGGATCCTTAAATACTGCGCGCGCCATCATTGTTTCGGCTCGCTTCACGCATGATATTCATCTTTCCATGCGCTTCTCTCTCTTTGACTGATCCTGGCTTGCCTCTCCTGTCAGTGATTGCACATTGAGTGACGCACGCTGAGTCCCGATTGTTTATGCAAGTGATTGCCATCCCTGGAACTCTTT
>JAHBMJ010003028.1:0-12498 GCA_018398765.1 Chromera velia
CGCAACAACCCGATTCCTTCCTCTCATGCAACCCCCACCCACAACATCAATATCCCCCCCAGGACTGCAGATGATCAGAACACGAAGCCCCTCTCCCCTACAGGCCCCCCGACCTCTAGGGTCCAGACCCGTCCCGCCCATTGCCGTTCCACCCCTTCGCACGCACAGCCCCCTCTCCGGAATGTCGCCCTTATCGGCGATATCACAGCAAAGAGATAGGGACGCTGCTTCCGCCTCTGCGTCTGCGGGTTCCAAGAAAAGATTGGGCCAGGGCCGATCTGCAGCCACGAGCCCCCTCCTACCCCCCTCCAGACACCCCAACCCCCCCATGCGCACCCTCGCTCTCTTCCCAGGCCCCCCCACCTCTGCTGCTTACTCGACATCCCTCCAGACCCACAGTGCCACAAGGACCCCCGTCCTGCTCTCCCCTGCCGTTCTATCCCCAAGAGACTACCCAGGACATCCATTCAGCAGAGTTCCCCTCCCCCATGCAACCAAACCCTCCAACGCCGCCCCATTCCAACCCGTCCTCAGACCCCCCCTACCCGTCCCCTCAGCCTCCCATTTCTCTCCCCCCTCAAGAGCAGACGCCGCACACTTCGCTGGGGCTCCCTCAAGATTCACTTTTGCTCCCGGAGCCCCTACCCCGAACGTCGCACACCCTCCACACGCCACCACGCCCCCAGCAAAACCTTCTGACGCACGCCCAGGGACAGGCCCCTCGATGCGCCCTCAGCCTGCTCTCTTCACCTTCCCCAAGGCAGCAGGGCTCCCCCCTCCCACCGGACAGCCTTACGGGTTCGGGTCCAGCCACTTCATCCACAGCCGCCCCACCTACGTGCCCCCCCTGCAGCGCGCACCCAACACCGGCCTCCCGCCCCCCGGCCCCTCCACCCGCCCCCCCGCCTGGGCCCCCACGGCCTCTGTGGGCTCTCGGGAAGCGGGACAGGGCGGAGGGTTCTGGTGTGGGAGTGGGGGGGACTGTGCAGGAAGGAGAGGATCGCAGTGAGTCTTGTTAGGGGAATCTGTGTCTTCATGTGAAGACAAAGAAGGGATCGAAGGAAACGACCGTGAAGGAGAAAGGAGAGAACACTAGAGATGGGAAGAGCACGAAAGTCATGATCTGTCACTGCATTCTTGACCAATTTGGGGGGGGGGGGGCAGTAAGGATCTCCCAGCTGATTGGCTGAACCGAAACCCCGGTCCATAATATCATATTCAGAAACAATATCCACATCTTTGAAGCGCGACAGTTGGTCTTCAGAATTCAACGCAGGAGCAACAAACGCATGTGGACACGCACACCAACGCACCACTTGATCGGCCGACCGACCGACTGCATTGTCTTTTTTGTTGTCTTCGCCCTCTTGTGAGATAGAATGATTTTCTGGAAACATCTTGCATAAAGACATCATTGAGAAGAATCTCACAGGTTTACTCAAACACGCAAAGGGGGCGGTACATCGAGTCGCGCTTCTTGCGTGAACCGCACAGCTGTTTTTTTGTGTCTTTTTTCAAATTATCCATCATTCATGAATTTCAAAGCCGTAGACAATGCCACTTTTGAGATGGAACGCTTCAGAATGTTACTAAATGTTACGTAAAATTCCCACTTTAGCAGACATATTTAACTTTTATTACTTTAAAATTTGTGTATGGGGGTCTCGTTAAATACGCCAGGCTTATCAATTTTCGTTTGAATTTTTAGCCAACGATGACCTAGATGATGACTTTAGCGATAACTAGCATTAATTATCAATAGCCAGCATGGCCCAGCAATAGATAATTGATAGTGAATCATTACTGATGAGTAGTGATGAGTAGAATAATGATTGTGATTGATTGATAAGAGAACTGTGTTCAAAAAAAGAAAAATGAAAACAAGTTTTAAAAAAACTTTCAATTATATAGGCGGCATAAACACATCTTTAAAACGTTAGTATCAAACAAACGAGTCAGTCCGCAAGATAAAACTAATTAAAGCAAAGCAATACCCTATAAAATTAACTTCCAAAATAAATATTACATGCTTAATTAACTACTCAGTAATTGATATTTCTTTAACTAAAAGATATATAGTGATAAGATTTGATTTGATTTGAAGTAGGGCTTAACCTCAAATCAAATCTTAGGCCTGAGAAACTTTAGCATGATAGGGTCTATCAAATCCTATCAAATCTACTTCAAATCTGACTTTTTAACCTCAAATCTTCGAGGTGACTCTCTAGGATGACTCTAAGCTAAAAACTTATATAAGCTTTTAGCTTTGACAATAGCTCATTAATTTTGAGAGTCTTAATTTAGCTTTTAGTCTAGTTTTCAGTAATTTTCTTGTCTCTAGGGCTTTCTAGGATTTGCTAGTGGTGTCGACTGTGTCATATTGTCTTAAGTGCTGTCAAGACTAATGTCGAGAGTGACCTCTGGACTTCAACCTCAAATGTACCTCAAATCTGGTCAGATTTGAGCTTGAAGCTCAAATCAAATTAAATCAAAGGTCACTAAAGATAGACAACCTTTCAAAAGTTGACTACTACGACTAGTAGTATAGCTAGTATATTTTATATGATGTTTCTTAAATAAATACTTGCGGTAGTAGGGCATGCACTCTAAAAAAAAAAATAAAATAGGTTTTGAATTTTTATTTTTTTGTTTTTTAATGACTTGACGTAAACTTTTATCTAGCTAGTCACCTTAGTAACGTTTAATCTTTTCTCCACGACTTGAGTCACTTCACTGACTCACTTTAAGTTAAGCTCTAGCTATATAAGTTTAATACAGTATAACTATAGCTTTATACGAAGTTTGTAGCTATTTCATAATTTTTATTATAGGCACACTATGAATTAGTAGGTGGATTAATTATTTTCTACGTTTTTTTTTTGTGAAATGATGCCCCCTTTTTCCCTCTAATCACCTCTTCAATTGCTTATACGCAGACTAAATGAAGTTTAGTTGGTCTCCGCAGGCAATGTCTTTAATTGGTCTCTTTGGTCTGTGGATTGTTGCTATTGTGACCTATATTTGCTAGACTGAATGTAAAACATCATTAAGATCATTGTTCACAGTACTATTATATAATATACTACATAGGAGTGCTAGACAGACTTTAGATTGTCACAAACTAGGTCACAAATTGTCTTTCACAAAAAGTTTCACACGTTCTAGCATACATTTGTCTTCTAAAAAAAAAAAAAAACTAAAAGTCTTTTCACTTTTTTGGTTTTTTTTTTTTTTGAGTGCATACCCTAGTCGCAGTATCTTAAAAAGAACAAAAGAAAAGATAACAAAAATAGTAAAATGAATTATACATTATAAATCACATACACATAGGGCTATATTAAGTCATTCTGAGTCTTTCAGGACTCTTTTTCTTAATAAATTATCAGGTGTATGTATAGAGGATAGTCGGTCACTAGATTAGTCTGACACTAGGTCGGATATTCAAGTACAGATCGCGTTTACACACTCGACGACTGCACCTAGGGCTGTAGGTGCTCCTTTACAAACACTGGAGGAAAGACGTCCCCCAAAATAGACTGCGTCTGGGTCTGTTGGAACCCATTGGCAATATGCCTTCCGGTTATCTGATGGAAGAAGATCTTTTCTTGATATATGGAAGAAGGTAAGGGGAGGGGGGCAAACCAAAAGGAAGGAAAGGGAAGGAGAAGGAAATGAAGTGGGGTAAAGGAATGAATGAAGTTTCCACCAGCCTCCTTCAACTCAATTTATACCATTTTGCTTCTTTGCCTGCTGTCTGTCTGTCTGTCTGTCTGTCTGTCTGTGTCTGTCTGTCTGTGTCGTGTCTGTTTATCCCTCTGTCTCTCTGTCTGTCTCTCTGTCTGTCTCTCTGTCTGTCTGTCTGTCTATCTGTGTCTGTCTGTGTCTGTCTATGTCTGTCTGTCTGTCTGTTTGTCTGTCTGTCTGTGTCTGTCTGTCTGTCTGTCTGTCTATGTCTGCCTGTTTGTTTGTCTGTCTGTCTGTCATGAAGAAAAGGAGGGAGAAGAAGAAGAAACAAATAGTCTGTCTATGTCTGTCTGTCTGTGTGTGATTTTTTGTCTGTGTATAGAGAGAATGGGGGAGAAAAAAAGAAACGTACTGTCTGTCTCTGTGTGTTTCTGTCTCTGTCTCTGTCTGTCTGTGCTCTCTCTCTTTCTTCTTGTAGGGATGAGATTGAGAGCGATGATCCCAATCATTATGCCTACCGATGCCTTGAAGAGGCCTTGGGGACTTGGTATGCCATCATGACGGGGATGTCGTGAAGCTAAGGAGAGAGTAGACTTAACAAGGTTTTCCAGCTTCTAAGATAGGAGGGGGTAAGGATGGATGACAAGCCTGCAGCTGCGAGTTGACGATACAGCATACTTCCGCAGTAGACTTGCCAGCACAGGATCTATGTTCTGGTTCCCTTCCAAAGGTCGACAGGCGAAGCAGTAACATTCATTCTCGTGAAAGACTTTGCTCTCAGTAACTGTGTCAACTTTAGCAAACTGGAGTCTCTGTTGCATTCAGTGCAGGTACAAAAGCATTGAGTGGCAGCAGCAGGGAATTCATGTGCCGCTACTATTCATACGTTAGGCATCCCCTCCAGAGCAGCATTTTTCCTGCCTGCCTGCCTGTATATATGCAATCGCTTCGTGTACATGCGCTGCATGCAGGTCCATTTACTTCTTTTTCTTCTTTCCCGATGACAGAGACCACCACTCCCTCCAGTGGGGAACCTGCCAGAGGCGGAAGGAACGGAACTGGGCCTGCGGATATCGAGGCAGTGCCTCGACAGACAGAGACCATCATTGTGTCGGCTCTGCTCTTTTTTCTTGCAGATATACACAGCTAGCCCTCATGATCCCCTTCTTCACCTGGCAAGTTTCGCTGCTTGCCCGCTCCAACAGATATAGGTAGATCGAGATGGTCCTATCAACCTTCCTTCTGCTGATTCTCGGCATGTGAGTCAATGTGATCCCTGAGTAAGTCTACCGGATGATGGCTTTCCAAATCGGTCTGACCTTCTGCTGTTTCATCCTTGTTCATCCTGCTGGTCATCAACTTGGACCGGGCAGTCAGGAAAACATCCGAGAATTAGGAGTCGCTGTTTAAAAGTCAGTCAATCCATGAGCCAGTCAGTCAGTACCGCAGCCAGCGACTCAGCTGATCAAAAAATGGGGAGGTTCATCTCCTTTCTTTACTAAAACATATCCATATGGGAACTAGCTGTTCAGAGACGTATACAGTAATAATTGCTATGACGCAATGATGTGTGCAGGTAACTCATACATGAGGTACGTCTGTGTGTGTGTTGTGGTTACTTACATAACCTTTCCAGTCATGTGGTTTATCGGGCCTACAGGTGTCGGGACAGTGCCTTGGCAGGCAGAGATAATCATCGTGTTGGTGTTAGTAAAGTTACACTCTCAGGGTGAGGGGGTCTATGTATATCGTGGGAAGGGGGAAGGGGGAAGCTAAATTGGTTACGGAAACCGAATTGAAAATTTCATGCATAACATTGTGTCTTGTTGTCGCCTGCCCGTCCTTGAGCATATTCATAGACATTTATCTGTGTGCATGTATTCTGTCCCGTTCAAAGCGAATGGATATTCACTTTAATTGCTGCTGGTTCACATAAAGTTGATGTATAGGGATCGAGGGTAGGGATTCTTTTCCTGCCACTACTAATATTCATACGTTGGGCATCACCTCTAGAGCAGCACGTTTCCTGCCTGTATACATACGATCGCTTCGTGTACGTACACTCCATGCAGAACCATCTACTTCTTCTTTTCTTTCCCCGTTAAGGAAGACCGCCATTCCCCCGAGGCAGTGGAAAACCTGGCAGAGGTTGAAACAACAGATCTGGAGGCGGGCAGCATTCAGATTAAGGAAGAAGCGACAGGTTGGTTACTAAGAAAGGGAATTTAAAGAGAGACAAGGTGCACATTACTCAACAGTATCAACGGAAAAAAATCTCTCCTTTGTACTTCCTCCCTCTTGCATTCACTCAGAATCTCTTTCATTCAGCTTGTACCTTCTGCCCTTATGTACATCCATGCATTGGCAAAGAGGCTTTTCTCTCTATATTTTGTTTCGAAAGTGAATATGTGGGCACGTGTGTCTGTCTCTCTTTTAATAAAGGCAGGTGTGCTGTGTATACATGCTTGCAGAGGAGCATGCCCAACATACATATACAGAGATGTCTGACAGGTCCCTTTGTAACTACTCTCTTCTGTTGGCCTCAATAACGGTGTTGCAGCGACTGCTGAAAGGACCTTGCAGCCAGGGAAGGAGAGGGCTTTGGGCTCATACCCAGAGGCTCCGAGAGGGCTTTTCCGGCCATCAGCTCCATAAAAAACAAACCCCAAGCTGCACCGGACCCATATGGACAAGGTTCTCACCTCTGGGGCATTTCTCTGAGAGACATTCCTGAATGACAGAGACGTCTACCAAATTTAAATCCAAAGTTGAGGAACCCCCTATGACCGAAAAGGTGAGTGCCGTCTTGTCTGTCAGGATACATCCGAGCTGAGACTGCATGCATACAACATTTAAATACAAAATGAGTGCGTAGATTCTCAAGGATTCTGCATATTTTTTTTTTTGCACTCAAATCCTCTCTTTCCGACATGCATGTACAAGTTTGTGCATGCCTTTGCTGTACCTGAAATTTCTTTCTAGTAGCATGTTCTGCCAATACATGCATATGCATGCCTCGTTTTAAAATTTTCCTTCAAAACAAACAAAAGAACGCTGTTTTGCACCACTCTTCCCACATAGACAGCTCTGCCCTCTTCCGATACGCGTTTTCCCTCATCAACTCGAGAAGGTCCATACCCTGATCGAAATGTTCGTCTCTTTTGAATCTCATGGGCCTTGCATGGTTTTTCTCATGCCGACTTTGAAAAATTTGGGCAATACCACAGTTTGGTGGTGCTACTGCTCCTTGTATTATCTTTCCTCTGCCACGCATATCCTCCCTTTCAGGTAGGCAATTGTACTCAGTCTATTCAAGCCTTCAGAGAGTTGAGAAAGATCGAATCTGATGATTCAACTGATGGCCTCTAAGTTTGATCCTTCCTGCTTCCCTCTTTGCTTCCTCTGCAGCCTGCACGTCCTCCTCTCAGGCGTTCCTCTTTAGTGGCGACAATCCTCCCTTTTCCTGACTCCCGCAAGTTCTACAGAAGAGTATTTCTGCCGGAGATGATGGAGAAGGCGGTGCAAGAGGGGGAGGTGGTAACCAAATCGTCTGATCTCGGGGAGACATGATTTATTTGATGTGATAATATACTAATATGGGTATTATATATGTCATGCAGTGACAATTAATACATAACTCACATTATCCGAGTCTCATAGTCCCAGACACCTAGTATTTAATATCAAAAGTTTAAAATAAACAAATTCGATCAATTGTTGATTAAAATGTATTAAAATGCTAAATTAAGGTCTTGCTTTTCAAACATAAAAGTGTGTGTAAATGTAAAGTCAAATTATAATTGAAATTCATGTATTTAGCTTTTTATTGCATGCTGTTGCACTGCACCGGTATATAAGAACAATATTAGTTTATGATTAACAATATTAGTTTATTAATCAATCAAGTATGATTCAAGTATTAGCATATCCAATTCTAAACTTAATCTACACTTGATTTCAATTTTATTTTTTGCTTCATTTTCTAATTTGCCAGTGGATACACTCCAGTATTTTTAGTAGTGACTCGTATTAGTGAGCTAACACAGTCTGGCAGCTGTTAAGAGTATAAACGTCATACAAATGTCAGGGTGAGGATTGATTTATGATGCCCTCAATCGATCACATCGAATCGAAAGCAATCGGCTTCGATGCTTGAGAAAGTGGGACGTCCCCTTCTGTCTCTCTAGCGTTCTTCCTCGTTTGGTCACTCTCTTTTGCTGCTGCTGCTTCACCAGAAGTCTCAAGGCTCTCTGTGTTCCCTGGCTCACCCTTTCCTTCTCCACTCTCTGCAGTGGATTCGCGTGGGGGCGCCCCTTGGCTTTCCTGTTCTTTTTTGCGGGCCCTTTCTCTCTCCCTACGCGCCGCCAACCTTGCCTTGATTGCTGCTGCCCTTTGGGCCTTCGCCTCCTCAGCCGAGGCTCCGAAGGCAGACAGAGAGCCGTTACGGGGCCTGTCTGCAGTCACGCAGATAGATGTTCAGGCGGCGGGGGGGTCAGACAGGCAAAGTGCCAAAACATCCTGAAAGAGGGATTAGGGTCAAGTAAAAGAAGCTGACAGCTTTGTCTGTCAGCCTGTCTACCTCTCTGCCTCCCTGCCTGCCGGTCTCTCTCTCTCTCTCTCTCTCTCTCTCTCTCCTTCTCTCTCTGTGTGTGTGTATGTGTGTGTCTGTGTGTGTGCGCGCGCGCGCGCGTGTGTGTGTGCGTGCGTTCGTGTGCATTCGTCTGCCTGACGACGTTTCGTCAGTCATGAAGTCATTCAGCCTGTCAGTCATCCAGTCAGTTTCACTCAAATGAGTCAGGAGTCAAGTGCATGAGAATGGAGTCTGAGCAGCACGCTGCAAGTACGCATGTATCTGCTTTCATGTCTTCTCACTCACACACCTTCAAAGTAGTTCGTCCACGGCCCGCTGCCTCTGGCGTAGAAGTCCATCGGGTATCCTGAAGGCAGGCAGGCAGGCAGGAAGGCAGGCAGGCAGGCAGGCAGGAAGGCAGGTGAAGAAACGGGAGGGGAGCTAGAGGACGTGTATGTGAATGGCTCCGCTCCATCAAATTCAACATGTGGAATGACAACATCATTCAGAACGAAAAAAAAAACAAAGGGAGAACCTTTTTGACTTCAGAAAAATCCACTCAGGTCTTCTCCACGGACAAAGCGACCGATAGACCAAGTCTAATTTCACTGGCAGCGCACCACACCCGAGTCACAGCCGAACTCCGTGAGAAGCAACCGCAGACGGATCTCGAAACCCAGGCTCCCCGTATCCCCTCACGTTCCACGATGCGGACACAGACATGAACACAGAGCTACGACGCGCCAGAACCAAACAGACTCCTCGAAAAATCACCCCCTCCCCCTTCCCCCCCCCCACACAGAAAGAGACAGACAGACAGACTATATCGTCTTTTCTTTCAGACGGACAGACAGACAGACAGACAGACAGACAGAGAGACAGAGAGAGAGCCCGACCCTTCTCCTCCGAGAGAGACCATGAGGGGTCTCCCCCCCCCTGTCCCTCTGGACTCTCCCCGAAGGCAACGAAGGCCTCGAAGGGAGACAGGACGGGGACGGGAAAGAGGTGGCCCCAGTCGATCGACAGACGGGGACACGCGACCTGCAGGGAAGATCGATTGAGTGAGTGAGTGGGTGAGTGAGTGACTGATGGAGTCGCGTTCAACACAGCTAGGAGACAGTGGGTTGATACATCAAGAAAGGAAGAGAAAAAAGGGAAGAGCGTAGGGAGGAAGAAAGGAAGAGAACGACTGGTCATCAAACCTAGCGGGCTGCCTTGTAGAAGGAGGAGGATATTTCTACCGTTCATCATTGAGCAGACACACAGAGAAAGACACACAGACACACACACGCGCGCGCCCACCCACAGACAAAAAGGGGCGGTGAATGTTTGATAAACGAGGATCGCATTTTCATCCCTAGCTTTCTCTTCCTTTCTATCCTCCTGCTGGCGTTGCGGGTCGATCTGTCTTTTTCAATCTCCACCTCTGCCTGCCTCCTCACCTATGTGATTGCGGGCATAGTCTGCGTTTACTTTCCCTGGGCTGGAATCAATTTGCTCTGTTGCTTCACACAAAAACTGCCGACAAATCTGCCGAACTGCTGAAAGAGAAAAGAAGAACAGGCCGACAGACTGACCTGCACGACTGCCTCCACCGTTCCCCCTGCCGTGAGAGCCTTGACCCTTGAGGGCGTTAGCTCGGACACCAGCACGACCATGTACGTCACGCCCCTCCGGTCCAGGACAGACTGGACCCTCTCGAGGATCCCCACAGACCCCTGCCTGCCCAGAGTGCCTGCAGAGACAGAGAGACCGAGAGAGAGAGAGAGAGACCGAGAGAGAGAGAGAGAGAGAGAGAGACCGAGAGAGAGAGGGACAGAGAGAGAGAGAGAGAGAGAGAGAGAACGAAAGAGAAACACAGGAACAGAGAGAAATGCAGACATGCAGGTATCTACGAGCACCCACTGAACACACTGGCTTGAAAGTGTTGTGTGTGGTAAATCATCCCACGCAAAAGTGTAAGTGTAAGTGTGTGTGTGTGAGAGAGGCAGAGAGCGCAGAGAATCCAACCGCAGATGCAAACGCCAACCCCCGTGCCCCAACCCATGCACAGGCAAGAAATGGGGAATCTCTCTGAAGAGAGGACCTCGCTCGTCTGTCTCAGAGCGAAGAACACAACAAGCACGTAGAGAAATGTCTCACAAAAGGGGTCGACTAATGAAACATGAGGGAGGAGGATGGATGTCGGTGAAGGAACGGATAGGTGAGGTGAGTGAGGAGGAGCCCCACACATGTCTGCCTGCCTGAAATTTCTTTCTGCACACGGGTGAGCACGCCCCACATTGATTGATTGCATCGAGAGAAGCGTGGCAAGGCCGTAAGAACTTTCACTTCTCAGTTTGGGTGGATAACCATAAATTGCTCATCTCCCCTCCCTCTTCTTCCTTCTCTCCTGAGAATGTGGCAATTCGTTCATGTCTCTCTTGCCTGCAGTCGTTCTCCTTCTTTCGACCCTCTCTTGCTTCCTCATCCGCCGCAGAAATAAATCTTCATTCACTCTGCCGCCTACCTAGGCAGAGGGCCACCACTCTCGCTCTCCGCGCTTTCTCGATGGCCCCTCTTCTCATCCTGAACAGCTCCGAGTGGCCGTAACTCTCCCTGACAAGCTTCTGCAGCAGAATCATCATTTTGTTCCGTATCACATAGTACATCCCTGTGACACTGATGCGCATTCCTGATTGTTCTGTTTGCCTTTCCTATTCCGCATGAAGTCTTCGTATTTGAAAGGTTGTAGCTAGGTGCTTTCTCGCAAGCTTCTGTAATGTACATAGGGACATGAAGGAACGCTCTTGAAAGCGAAGGATGGCAAGACTAGCTGCGGATGGTATCGGAAACCCGCCCCTGGATTTGCATGTCGGGATCAGGACGGAGAGGGAGGCTGCCAGGGGCAGAGGAACGAAAGGAGTGGAAGAAACAGAAGGATGGAGAAGAGAGGGCGGCTGTGTCACAGGAGCAGTCGGTTCGTCCGGCGGGTACGTTCTTTGTCTGCCCTTACCTCTCTTCTGATCTTCAGGAAGGAGAAGGGTAGCAGAGTGTAACCATCCCATTCCGATTTTGCACCTGCCCAACTGACTGACCTTTGTAAACGGATCGTATCGAAAGAACTTCACATGGGGGTTCTTGATCATGGCCGCCTCTAGGTGGAACCTCCCGTCTGCCACGAACACGCACATCTCCGTCTCCTCAGAGAGACGGGGAGACGTGCACCCCAACACCTCCCCACTCGTGAGAGGGTGCTGCTGTGGAATCACAAGAGGGGTCTGGAAGTGATCTTTCAAAAGGGCCCCGGCACTGTGGAGTGTGGAGGAGAACTGGATCGTGCCCATCAATGCCAGTTTATCCTTCTGCGTGAAGTGGGTCTTCACCGTCTCCACCAGGTGATCAACAGACATGGCGATATCCACAAAGACATACATAGTGGCGACACCACTTGCCACCTGCACTTCATCAATAGGGACTAGACACGAATGGCCATAGTGAACCAGGAAATCGCATCCCGCCCCCTTGGCAGTCACATCATCAATGCAACAAGCTCCGTATGTGACGTCTCCGAGCAAAACCGTCTCTACGCCTGTGAAGTTCTCCAGGATTTTGGCGACCTGAGGGGCGAAGATCAAGAGCCCCTCAGGCATCTGCAATGCAACACGCTTAGCACCCGCCTGCTTGATTCGACGGATGGTCTTCGGAATCTCAAAATCATAGTTGCCTGGCAGTGCCTTCTCGACTGCCTGGACGAGGCACGTGTTGTTCTCTTCCGCCCTGTGCATCACGGAAGGGATCCAAACAGCTCCATCGACTGTCGACAAGCTCCTGAGCCCATAACTCCTTAGGCACACAGGCAACCAGACACTGGAGAGTCAGACTAAGCTGATCAGTCAGTGAAGATCGACTGACTCATGCAGTGGGTGGAGAACACTATTAAATAATGTTCTGAGTGCGGCGCCGCGCATGCGCCATGCGCGGCGCCGCACGCGGACCGCGAGACTTAATCCATGCAATTAATTAAGAGGCGCGATCGATGGCCCCGGAAAGCGAAGCGGGGGGCACTTACAAAACAGAAATGGCCCCGGAAAGCGACGCGGGGGGCACTTACAAAACAGAAATACCCGTCTTCCGCCAAAAATCCGGCCCCGAAAGGCTAAATTTGGGCCATGCGTGCGTCAGATGGGTTTTAGAGCTCCACTTACCTCCGGGCTTTTTTCCCGGGGGAGGGGGGGGTTCCGCGCATACTTTTTTCCCGCGGG
>JAHBMJ010003029.1:1966-13837 GCA_018398765.1 Chromera velia
CCCCCCCACGCGCAGATGTCTGAGTTATTTGGGTCGACTGGGGCTGCTTACTCTTCGACTGTGCTCACAATCCTTACCATCTTCTTTGCAGGTTGCTTTGAACACAAACACAAACCCGCATTTCCTCCAAGAAATGAGCCCAAACTTCAGCTCATCTAAAAATTTTCAACACTCCGCTTTCCTTTGGGGCAGGAGGCCAATCCTCCAGACATTAATGCTATCCTATCCTATCCTATCCTAATTAATTCATATAAAACTAATAATTTGGCAGTGGACTCAGGAATTCTCGGAACAATGTGATCAATCCTATTATATTTCATTATATATATTGTATTTCTAGATTGTGTTTGCAAGTAACTTTAAAATCATAAATTATCTAAGTTTATCCAATTTAAAATAAAATATAAAATACACCCAGCCTTGAAGCGTATTCTATTATATGTACACGACGTCGAGTGGCGAATCTGTAAAGTGTTCAGGGATAGATTGCGGGACGGTAGATGTAGAAGGGCCGAAATCAACTTGACACCTTCTTTCTTTTCATATCCCTGCCGACTGCCCTTCTTGTGCATGTAGTCATCGATCATGCAGTCACATCGGAAATTATTTTAAAGAAGGGAGAACAGGAGAGAGAGGAGTTGAAGGGGGAAGCGGAGCCTTTCAGCAACTTGGTGGGCGAGTGAGTCGAACGACTGACGGACTGGACAGCTGATAAGAATAGCGAGGTCTTTGTTACAGTCTCACTCTACGGATTCGGCAGATCGACCCCTCCGATGATCACCTGAGCGTCTCGGGAGGTAAGGAAGGCGCTTTCGTTCGTTTTCCAGCTCTCTTCTCTTCTCTTTTCTTTTTTCACCTGCAGGACAGGGTCTGAATTGAAGAGCTCACTCACCCGTCCCTCCCAACCAAGGCGTGTCCTGCTCTCTTACCCGTACTCAAGGGCGGTGATTGAAGAAGAGAAAGGCGCCTGAGGAGCTTGTGTGTGTCTGTTCGAGGAAATATGAGGGGATGAGGGTGGGGGACAAGCTTGGCTGCGTTGATAAAGAGAAGACAAGAAAAGAGAGGTTTGGGAAGAGACAGCGCTGAGAGCTGCAACTGGCCGGCGTGAAGGGAAGCATGGTTGATGTGAATTGTGTCTAAAAGTCTAGGAAAGCATTCAAAACAAACTCTCTCCCTCTCTTCTTCAAATGGTCCCGGGATCATTTTGCGGTATGTTCTTGATGAGGAAGGGGAAAAAAGGGAGGGAGGGGGGGACGAAATGGTCAGACAGACCGATCGCAAATCGGTCACTGGGTGGATGGAGGGACAGAAAGGACGAAAGAAGAAAGGAAGGTTCGGTTGATTGCCTGTGTGAAACTTCCGACAGCACCCCCCTCACTCCTCAAATCCTCTCCCCAATCCCTTTGGGCCAAAATCGTTGGCAGATAATTTGCTTCATTGGTTTGTCGGGGTGTTTGAATCTTATTCACAGATAGATCAGCCTTCTCTGCCGCGAACAGAGAGAGGCGGAGCAGGAAGGGAAGGGTGGCAAAGAGATAATACCGGGACCAGCTTCTTCTTGCTAAAGTTGACGAGCACGGAGGGCCAAAAAAGAACGCGCACGCTCCCTCTTGCAGTGAGTCTTTCAAAGAAGGAAGGGCTTTGGAGGGAAGAGGGTTAAACAATCCAGCAGGACTACCCGTGCATCAAGGCAAGACTTCCTTCGTGCAGCCATACAGACAGAGAGGGACAGAGAGATCAGCAGCAGATCCTCTGTGTGTGTCACCGTACACTCCGGTGCACCCTCTGTTGGAATGACGCACGCTGGGACCAGTAATCATCATCGAGAACTAACGGTCCCGCAGGTGCATGCGGGGGCGGCATCTGCGGTTGCCCTCCTAACCCTGTTGCTCTCTTACTCGCACTCCCTCTCTGTTCTCTTTCCCTCTCTCTCAAAGGGGGCGCCGCCACTGCCGGTTGGTGCACCCGGACGTTCAACTCCACCTGCGCCCCCTCTGCCTCTGCATCTAGAGTCCCCCCACGCCCCTGCCCCCCCCGCGCGAGAGCCTCCAGGTCGACTCCCGCCCTGCAAAGGAGGAAGAGAAAATGAAGAAAGAGAGAAAAGGACAGAATCTCTGCGATTCCTACAAACAGAAAGTAAAAGGAGGAGCACAGCGTGAGAATGGCCCTCTGAGGTCATGCAGAGAAAATCAGTCTGCCTTCTTCCTTTACGCGTGTAATCGATTTCGATGTGGAAAGAGAGAATGCAGAGAGGCAGAAAGCATGAACAAAGAGACAGAAAAAGTCAATACGCTCCACGGAGAGACAAGAACAAAAAGCCGACAGCTTTCAATCTACAGACTTGACTCACGGATTCTTGCCAAAAGAGAAGTCAAGCATGTTCCTCACAGGAGCAGCATTAGGTGAGTGCCCTCGCCCCCTATGCCCAGCTGAAGTGGCCGCATCCACCGGAGCACCCCCCTCCAATCCCCCCCACCCCCAGAAGTCCCTTTGTGCCACCGATGCAGAGGGAGGGTATGCAGAGGAGGGCACCGGGTCGCCCCGGTGGGCCCTCAGTTGACTTCTCGGAGAGCTCAGTCTGTTCAGAGGGCTCGAGGGCCGGGGGGCAGACTCACCCTCAGGCGGCGTCTGCAGACGGTCAACACCGTAAGCGTAGGCCGGTAAGGGCATTCGTGGTGATCTCCTTTGTCCACTAACAGGCGGCATTGGGCCCTCCATCGCTGCTCCCTTATTCGAAGGAGACAGAGGGGGTGACGGTGCACGGTCCCTCAGAGGAGGCGAGCCTCTACCGCTACCCTCAAAACTCCCATGCAGCTGCAACCGTCTCACGGAGGCCTCGTGGGGGTCCCTCTCTTCTGCTGAGAAGACATGCGGGTGTCCTCTTGTCGCATGCAGGGACAGCTGCTGAAAGGGAAAGGGAGCAGTCACCTGAGTGGCCGGCGTTCTCTGCCACCCAGGACTCAAACTGTCTGACGGCAGGGGCGCTCCTACTGACACCGACTCAACCTGCCCCCCGTATACCGTTCCTCCCATTTGCGCTTGGCTACGCGGAGGGAGCAACGTCCCAGGCTTCCGTTGGGGCGGCAACCAGTGCCTGCAGAACATATATGCGAAGGGAGCGAGACGCGTCCATGGACAGGAGGGCGGAAACAAATGTAATTGTGATGTTTCTATTCCAAATAGCATTTCTTGTCTGCGTGCCTCTGTGCATGCGAAAGAGACCCTGATTTTTCGTCCCACAAAAAGGAAACACCCAAAGCTCAGTAATTCTCCGACAATCTGCGTGCCAGACTGACTTTAGGTAGGCGATGAATTCGGGTCTGCTCCTGTGCATCCGGGTCTCCCACTTCCATCTCCTGAAGGAGCGAGACAGGGCGTGCCTGCGAGGGCTGAGTCGTCCCTGCAAATAAATAGTCCGTCCGGCAGGGAGAAGAGAAGAACATCGCGGGGGAGAGCACAGAACAGAGTCTCATCTGTGGCACAGAGAGGCATTGACACTTCCAAAATGCGTATGTGCAAGCATGCGTGTTTGTGTGTGTGTCGGAGAGAGAGCCATTTGTGATCCTCTCGAGGCAGGTGTGTGAAAGATCTCGAAATCTCGAGGGGCTTCTTTGCAAAACAACAAGCAACGCCAAACTGGTAGAAGCTCCGAGCTCTCTCCCTCCCCCTTTCCTCCCTGCAGCCTTCCTTGCCTGCCTGCATACCTGTTTGATAACCTTCATGGCCAACTCCAGCCGGTCTTCCCTCGAACGGACGCGTGAGTGCACTGCTTTGGGGATGTTCCGGGCAAGGGCGCTCCACGTGGCCTGCATGCAGGGCGTTCAAGTCGCATGAAGGGACAGACGGACAGTGAGAGGCATGCAGGCAGGCAGATGAATTGAATAACAAGCTGTGAGTGTAATTCCAACAGACAAGAAATGCGCGAAAGGGAGGAGCCCAAATTGCATCTCTGGAGGCTTCGTCCATTTCTTCAGGGAGGCAGTTGAAGAAGCACTCCCTCCCTTCTGACCTTCAAGAGCCCCCTTTTGTAATGGAACCTCGCGATCTCACTCAGGAGACGGCTCCTGCTCACACACACACACATACACACACACAAACACACACACACACACACACACACACACACACACACAGAGAGAGAGAGAGAGAGAGAGAGGGAGAGAGAGAGAGAGACCGATATGCAGAGAGAACAGAAAAAAACATGCGGAGAGGAGACTCTTTCCATGTAACGGGTTCTTCAGTTTGCTGTTCGATCATCTTACTAGAGACCCCGCGCGATCCAAAGAAGTGATCAAGGACCGAACAGCAGTCATCCGGAGGAAGCAGAAGGAAGGAACCGTTCTCTTTCATTTCAGTCTGTCGAGTGGATTGACTAACCATGCATCGCAATTGCCCCACTGCGTGCGTCGAGCCAAAAATTGTCCTTTCAGACTCCCTACTCAATGACTGCCTCTCCATAAGCTGACCTCTTCAGCAGAGAGTGAAGGATGGAAGTTGGGAGGGATGAAGGAGGGAAAAATGACTGACAGAACATGTCTCTCTCTGCGTGCGATCGATCGCGGCACCCCATTCCTTTGTGATAGAAGGAAAGAACTCGTCCCCATACAAAGCCCTATTGAGGGGATAACACAGGCACCCCATTCCAGCCATGCAGCCATGCACACTTAATTGTGTGTTTGTGTATGTGCATGTTTCTTTTCTGTCCTCCTCTCATATGCTTGTGGATCCATCTGGAAAAGGTCAGGACTCTCTTTCGTATCCTACCCACCTGAAAACAGAAAGGAGCGCTCTGCGGATGGCAACTCCCCTGTGGGTCTCCGCCTTTCCCCTCAGGCCTTCGAAACCCCATTGCAGCCGTTTCTCCACCGCACCGCTCAGCCTCCCTGCCAGAAGGTGAGGGCCCTCCGCCTCGTCTCCTGGAGGGGCGAAGATCGCTCGTCTGAAGGAATCAAAAGCCGTCCTCTTCTCGTGATGCTGCGACTGGATCACCCCGGACGGTCCGTTGGCACTCACGGGGTCACCCCGGATTGTTCTGGTCATCCGGAGCTCCACTGGGGGAGGTGAGGTCTCCATGTTGATGGACACTCGGGATGCAGTCGGACCGCTGCACGGGGGAGGGAAGCCGAAAAGAGAGGAAAGAAGCCAATCAGAACAAACACACTAAATGCACCAAAACGACTTGACAGAATGCACCTCATCAATCGTTACGCACAGTCATGCTCTGGGCTACACTTAATGCTACATATTGCCACTTTTCACCCAGAAAACTTGAATGAGATATCAACAAGCGCAGGCCTTGAGATCACTCCTGTTGTACCCCACTACAACATACACCCCTGACTGACCTATCCAGTCCGGCGTTGACCCTCCCGATGGCTCCCACAGTCCTTGAAGGACCCGCCAAGCCGCCGTCAAAATCCCCTGCCCCCCCCGCATAAGTTGCATACGGCCTCCACTCCCCCCCCCCGGCCGCCCTTTCCCTTGCCCTCTGATACTCTTCCTCAAAACTCGCTTCTCCTTCATAAAAGGCAGGTCTCTTCAAATAATCCCCCCCACCAGCGAGCCTGCCGATCCTCCCTGCCACCTTCTGAAACGCCGCAGAGTTCCCTGGAGACTGCGGTCGTGTAGAGACGACTGCGGGTGTGGCGTCGTCCCCCACCGGCTGTGGGTGGGGGGTCGTGACTGTCCCCCTCGCAACGCTACCCCCTCTAGAGGCAGGACGAGACGGAAGGCCCCCCCCCCCGACGCGGCCTCTCGGGGGGCTTGAGACGAAACCCTCCGGGATGTGTGTGGTGGGAGGTCCTGAGGCGTCTGCCGTGAGGGTGCGTGCGTAAGAAGCAAAGGGGCCGTCACCAAGGGGAAGAGGGGGGGGGCCATGCCGAAGGGAGGCCCCAAAGGGCACTTCCGCATGGGTCCGCATAGTCATGTCGGGAGGGGTCTGCAGACAGAGGAGGGCAAAGCAGGGAAAACGATGATAAACAGAAGAACCAGGCAAGAAGGGAGAAAGGAGTAGAGAGGGTGAGGTAGAGAAGGAGAAACAAAGCGACAAAAGGAGACAACGTAGAGAAGAAAAGAGAGAAAGAAGGAAAGAGAGAAAGAAACGGAAGAACGAAAGAAAGGCTTTCATGACGCGCCTTGGAACAGATTCACGCACACACTCTTACTGCTGAAACCAAGTCAAGTCTACCCGTCTGTCTGCCTTCGTCTGCTTATTGTCATAGCCTCACTGACAGACAGACTCACCTCTCTGCCCCACTGCCGCTCTCTCTCGGCGGTCCCGAAAGACATC
Organism: Chromera velia; assembly: GCA_018398765.1. Classification (NCBI taxonomy): domain Eukaryota; family Chromeraceae; genus Chromera; species Chromera velia. The sequence goes on from JAHBMJ010003029.1 coordinate 8,256, forward strand.
AGCCGACCCGCCTGCCCACCTCCCCTTGGGACGACACGTATCGGGTCCCCCCCCCGCCACTCTCCGTTTACACAAGACACGGAAGAGCACGGCACGGTGGGGGGTGTCAAAAGAGCCAGAGGACCATCTCGCACGGCGTGAGCATGCACTTCTTCTCTGCCGTCTCCTGTTGCACTGCTGCTACTGAAGAGAGCACCCCGAGAAGCGGACCGAGAGCCGACGAGACGGGACCCGCTCAGTTGGGGTGCAGAGAGGGACGGCGTTCCGTCAATTCTCCTGGGTGCTAGACTCCTCTGCAGACCCCCTAAACTCTCCCCCCTCGCTGCCCCCCTGTCCCGAGAGGGCGTCACGGTCATTGCGGGTGTAGAGGGCAAAGCAGAGGTGGGTCTCGGTACTGCATCATGGGAGCTTGAGGGCGGTACCGTCGTGTAAGTGAAATGATCCCCCCCGTCTCTCTCGACTCCTTCTTTTTCTTCCCCCCTGGGTTCCTCCCTCTCCCTCCCTCGTCTCTGTGCCCTCCCAGCCGCCGTGACGAGATACGAAGGTGTGGGCACTTTCCGGAAAGGCTCCGGTGTGGCGGACCGACCACTCTTTCTGCCGAGTATTCCATTTGCACTTACATCAGGCCCTCCCAATGGCTCTTCCTGATGTGCACCTCGCACCCCGCCCCTGGAATGGGCAAAGGGTCGCGGAGACCTCCCCCCATTAGTGTGAGAGGGAGAGCTGGTTCGGGACACCGTCACCTTCAGCCGCATGGGGGGCGACCTGTATTGGTCCGTCTCCGTCTCACAGGCAATGATGGTCGTCCCGTTGGGCGGCCGTCTCCGGTCATGGCCAGTCCCCGACGGCTGCATGCGGAGGGAGAGAAATTACGACGGGTTTGATGGGCAGAGCGAAGGATCGGGAGGAAAACTAGCATGAAGAAGAGAGAGGGTCGGAAAAGACCCCTAATGTCAGCTGTTTGATGACTGCAGAGAAAGCGAAGAGAGAGAGAGGTGGACGGACAGCTCCAAGTGATTACGAAGCCCCACAAGCAGACACAGCACCAACGGAAGGTGGGGCCTCTCTCTGTCCTTACTCCTATGCGCAAACCGTCAACCAGACGATTGCAAGGGCAAACAACTCTCTTTCTAACTGACCACAGTGCGAGCAGTTGCCTCTGCAGCGTTGCCGTAGGACGACCCGACGGCCTGCTGACTTGCGCTCTTGTACTGATCCCGCCACTTCAAGTAAGGACCTGCACGCAAACGCAATTCACACATTCGTGCCCATTTAGGTTTGTGTACGCACATGCATACGCACTGGATGGCATCAGGAAGAATCTTTGAAGAGCAGGTCTTCGTCTCCCAGAAAGACAAGCAGAAGGCAGGACAGGCAGATGGACCGACAAGTTGGAAAGGGAATAGAATTTTCGTCTCCTTCCTGGCTGCCCCTTTCCAAATGCAGGCTCCTGTTTGTTCTTCGTCTCTGCATTTCGCAGACAGCAATTCTTCGACTACAAATGAGGCCACCAATCAACGAATTTGACCAAGCAGAGACAGACCACAGCAGGGGAGACTAACCTGACGGCACCATCCGAGCCGAGGCTTCTGACTCTTCGAGGAAACGCCAGAGACCCCCGGGATTGCTGCATCCATCCATCGATGCATCGCCACACATACATATTCATATACACACCGGTGTACGAACAAGTACGCACACATATGCACACACATAAAGAGAAGGAAGACGGCTTTTTGGAGCCCACACGAGGACATTGGAAGCAGCCAGTAGAAATGTCGCCAACGAGAAGACGGAAAGGAGACGGAAGAGCGGAGTACTGAACGAACAGAAAAAGAGGCAACCCACAGATAGCGACGGGTGGATCTGAAACGATCGAACAAACGAACTCCCCCATTCAAATGTTTCTCCAGGCCCACCGACCTGTTAAGCTCTCTCGAGTGGCGACCCCTCAGTCCTGCACAGGAAAACAAGGAAGGAAAAGGAAAGGGAAAAATGCGGAGGTCTGCTTCGAGGGGCGGGCATTCTCTTTCTCCTCTTCCCTCCCTCTGCCTCCCTGTTTCTCTCCCCTTCCCTTTTGCTCCGCACCCACTTTCTCCTTTACAGCTTCCTGACTCAAGAGACGTGAACTCACTGAGTGGCAGACTGCAGAATCTCAATAAAAGACTGACCGAAGGCGTTATCGCTAAATCCAATCAGAGCCCGTCTCTTCAATTGCATCTTCCACCAGGATCGTGCGAACATGCCCTGCAGCCATACACGCAGCCGCACACACCGCAAGGATGCCAGGAAGCATGATCAAAAAGCTGAATGAACAGACTACCCAGATCACGCGGCCGGTGCATGAAAAAAGGCAGCAGCAGGAGAAAAAGAAGGCAGCAGAGGAGACGGGTTCCACAGGAAAGGGTCAGACACACCGGGGACAGGCTGCAAATTCTCTCGACATGGCTTGCTTCTCTGTCTGTCTGAATACAGACAAGACAGACAAAAGAAAACGTCCGCATACAGACTGCCTGGCTGATGAAACAAACACACACACTGAGAGAAACGGAAAGGAGGGAAAGGGTAGGCCCCGTGTTCGCAAGAAGGCGTGCGGGTAGGCAGACTGAGGCTCACTGTATGATGCTTTTGAGAACCTGTGGGCGACAAAAAGGTGGAGCAAGACAGTCAGACCGTCAGAAACGAAGTAAAGAGACCAGCAGACCAGGTAGGGAGGCGCACAAAGACGGAACAAAAGGCAGCCTGCTGGCGGGGCAGACTGAGGAAAGGGAAAGAAACTGTAGGCCGGTGGTGGGGAAGAGAGCGGTCTGAATGACACAGCTCCGGCTTATCAAAGAGAACGCGTGACGCCCAATGCAAATTGGAACCAGAAACAGCCAAGAGAGGCGGGCTTGGGGTGGGTTTGCATGAGCGGACCTTTTGGTGTTTCCTTTCCGCGGCATGTTGTGAGAGCATGTAGAGGACCTTCGACTTCTTGCTCCACCCGTCGTGGTGCATTGCCATCCGGTCATTGATCACAGCAAGCTGCTGTTTCAATTCCTGGAGATCGACTGCAGGCGCACAGGGGAGGGGGGTGGATGTGAGGAGCTGTCAACTGTTGCTGTGGCGTTACAACGAAGGGTTACTTTGTGTACGGCTGGGGACACTTGCGGGAGTCTACTCACCGTTGCCTGGACTTCCTGTGCCCTCCATCGTGAAGAACGGAGGTGCACCAAAGGAAACCGATCAGCCAACCTGCCCAGGTAATGTATAGAACTTCTAATTTGCAGATCAGTCAGCCAGGAGAGTTGAGATACGTGTGCACGAGAGCAGCGTCATCCTGACACGAGATCGGTATGTACAAATGTCTCTTGAAGAGCTCAATTGATTGACACCTCTTGCTTCCTCTGTGTCTACACGTGGCTTCATGCTACCTTCACGCCAAGAAGGCACCTAGAAGTATTGAAGGTCACGGAAGCAGGCTTCAAGCTGGCAGCTTTCAGTGTGACTTCTTTCATGCAACCAACCAATAACCAACCATAACCAACCGATACTGCATGACAACCCGGAGCGCGGCACAAGCTGGCCGGTCCCCGCGGGCCGCGGGGCCGCGATGCATGGCTCCTTTAAATTCCATGCATCTCTTTCCACTGCATGCATGATTAATACGAAGATTCCCAAGGTGTGACAATCTAAGATGATGAAAGCCATCTCGACTCATGAAAAGCAGCAGTGTGCAGCAGAAGAGCGGCTGACTCGAAGCACCGCATCTCTAGCATTTTGATTATGATAGCTCGAATGAATTAAGGCGTGACTTGCAGTCTCGTATACGTTCCGTCCCATGAAAGATACAGGTCGTGCACCGGCGTTGCCTCCCTGACTTGGTACGTGTAAGCGCTCAATTGTCGAGTGGCAGTGATTTTCTGTTTGTTTGGCGGATTAACGTTGTTTTCATGGTGCGTCGGAAGTTAGTCATGCGGAGGTAGGACTTCGATCGAAGCAGACATGGTTTTGTCGACTCTGCGTGTCCTCTCGGTGGCGGTGGTCGCAGCCTCTCTTCCTGCAGTCCCTCTCGGCCGTCATTCGGTGAGAGAAGGGGATAGAGAAGGGGGAGCAAGCACATTAGAAGTACAAGCCGCCCCACAGGTGTCCGCAGTTTTCCGTGACGCATTTCGCGTTGAGCGGGAGACTCTCGGAAGAGAGGAGACGCCGTCCCTTCCCTCCGCCCCCTCCCCGTTCCAGATTGTGGGGGACGGGCCGGGGTCCCTGCAGAGCTTCGGGTGGAGGGCCCGGGGGTCAGGGGGGCACCAGGGAGACGGGCAGGGGGACATTGCCGTGTCTGCAGCTGTCGTGTCTGAACAGAAAAAAGAAGTCACAGGGGGGTGGTCCGGGTGGAGCATCTCTGACTGGTTTCCGTTCTTCGGACGCGGCAGAGAGCAAGAGGGGGGCGGTGGGGGGAATCACACCAACGCAGCACGCAGGGGAGTTCAGCGAGGGGGTAACTCGACCTGGCTCCACCACTACAACAGAACTTCGGACGGAGACGGCGGGGGGCAATCAGAACGGAATTTGACGGAGCCAATTGAAGAGATAGACCCCGACTCTGGTCTCCTGAAGCCAGTGACGGACTTTGGGGGACCTGTTCAGGGTGGGGAGGGAGGGCATGTTTCCGGATACAGAGGCAGAGGCGGAGAAGAAGCGGAGAGTAGGAAGGCAACAGAGAGAAGGGAAAGGGAGCCCCCCAGTGCACGTCTGAGCGTCCTAGAGGACCCGGGCTTCGTCCAGAGGTGCATGCAGTTCCTTGGGTACGTTGACGCCCATATTGATCACGTGACCTCTCTTGACCCTGCCGTTGTTGCCTTCACGTCCGGAATGGTCCCGGAAGACATGCATCAACATGAGAGGGGGGGGGGAAGAGAGGGAATGTCAATGAGCGAAGACCCGTATCGGCCCTTCAAAGGAGCCGGTGCCGCCTCCCTTTCTTCCCTTTCTCTGCCCTTCACAGTGTCAGTCGGGTTCAGCAAGCCCCGAGCGGTCAGCGCTTCCGATGCCATGACCTTTCGTCTGGCAGGCCCTGACCGCGACGCCTTCAACTTGTGTGTGACCCAGATGATTCGTCCACTCACTGGCAGTCAGAGGAAGGACAGACACCGTTCGCTCGTGCAGGTCAGTGGGTGTATCTACTGTGGTCTCTTTCCTTCGGTCACTGAGCCCAACAGAGACGCAGATAATGTTACGAAAGAGTGTTGGAGAACTGACTAGCTAATTCCGCCTGTGAAGTTCCCTCCTTCGAACATCGAACTTTCTTTCATGCAACTGTCGTGCCGGCAATGTCCACTCCTGACGCCGTCTGAATCCTTTCTACATGAAAGAGGCGAGACACAAACACACACACACACACACACACACACACACATGCATGCATCCGTAAGGACACGGAGAAACGGGATATGAGAGAGAGAGACAGAGAGAGAGAGAGAGATTCTTTGCCATTGCAGTTCTCATGCTTGCGTTTGTGAGCAGTCCTTTTTTGTTGCTTTCTCTCCTCCCCTCCCTCCTCTCCCTCTCCTCCCTCTCTCCCTCTCTGCCTCCCCCCCCCCCCC
>JAHBMJ010003031.1:0-22500 GCA_018398765.1 Chromera velia
TGCATGTATGTGTCCTGGTACGTGTCTATGTGTATGTATGTATGTATGTGTGTGTGGACAGGTGTATGTGCATGTGTCGGTGTATGTGTGCATGTATATGTGCGCACATGTGCCTGTGTGTGGCTGCATAGGAAGGAAAAGGCAGGCATACGATCAGGAAGGCATGCATGCATAAGGGTCTGAGGGGAGGCGCCAAATAGTGTCGCTCGCACCCAGGCAGTCAGTCATGCAGGCAGGCAGGCAGGCATGCGGGGCGCCAGCTAAATCTGTGCCTCGCGCTGCGGTTGGATGAGCATGCAGAGCGTGTGCGAGAGAGCTTCGGAGCGTTCCTAGTGGAGCGTTGCGTCGGCTGAGTCACTGACTGACTCTTTCACTTACTCAGTCATGATGCACTCGCTCTGTTGCTCCTTCAGTCAAGCAGCCGTCCAGTCGATCGACCGACGTTTGACCCTCTCGTGTTTCCTCTCTTCTCCTCCTGTTTTCTTGGTTGCTTGTTTGTGGTGTGTGCGTGCAGGCAGGCAGGCAGTCGGACAGGCGGGTAGACCTGGATGCGGGCGGGCAGGCAGGCAGGCACAGGCAAGCAGAAGCAGGCGGGCGAGCGTTCGGGGCCGAACCGAATCCGAGGCCGAGGGATGCTGGGAGGCGATCGATCTCGGTCTGGAGAGAGAGACCGGAGGGGGGAGGGAAGGGAAGGGAAGGGCAGAGGGGAAGCGAGGCCACGCAGAGACAGAGACGGAGAGAGGTTGTCGAAAGCATATAAAACTTTAAAAAATTAACCCCTCTAAAAGTATTCGATTAATTTCCATAGAGTCGGAAGCGTGCTAACAAACACGGTAAGGCCTGAGCTAAGAACTAGAAGTATCACTGTATGAAGTCTATATCACAACAAAACAGAAACAGTATAATTATAGAAGGGTGTTGATTTTTTTTTCTTTGTTTCTTCACATCAAGTGGTCAAATCGCTGCGCTGCGCCCGGGACAGGCCTCATAAATAAGATGCACGGTCTCTAGTAGTCCCCATCACTACATGCTTAGCACTTCTGCAAAAGCGCACTACATATTGATCGAGGGTTTTGTTATGCATGCTAATGCATGCCGCGTCCGGCCCCACATATGAGGGGCGGATCTAGCCTAGATTCAAGTAGTAGTTTGCCGTGCACTATATATGGCCTAGCATATGGCCCATGATAATATGGGTGGGTTTTATAAAAACTTGAGGTCTAGCTTGAGATTAGGAAGAACTTTCCTTCGTAGAATTTTTTTTTAAATTTGGAATTTCTAGTAACAAAAAAAAATTGAAAATGAACTTGATATATAACTTTTTTTTTTTGTGATAAGCTGGTCTATGCCACATTGTTTTTAGTTAATTATACTGTGTAACATTGAAGATATAAGTTAATATTAGCAGTGTCGCCGTTCTATCAATTTATGCGGGATCACTCACGACGAAGAGATCGCGAGAGAGAGAAAGTGCGGAAGAAAGCTTTCTGCCAAGAAGCGATTCGGGCTAGAAAGGGCCGCGTTGCCCCCGCCCGTGATGATGAATGGGCTCACCGCCGCAGCGATTTCTATAGTATTTCTATCATATTCGTATGACAAGACGACTTACCGCAATCCTGCATGTTGCAAATCTTACTTTGCGCATTGAAGCCCTAATACAACGGATCTTGCTTCCGGTTCCCCGTGTCCCCCTTTTCTCCCCTCTCTCATTCTGCCCTAGATTCTGCCCAGTCTGTATCTACTGAAAGGCTTGCAGAGGTCAAGACGGTTTCTCTTCATTTTGCTTCCGGCGTCTCACGAACTTCACAGGCCGACCAGACACCAACCCTCCCTGGGCCTGAGCCTGAGCTTGGGGTGGGGGGGCTGCTTGACCTTGTGAGGGCATGTGGGGAGGCACAGCAGGCTGCTGTCCTGCAGCTCCCCCCACAGCCCCATGCACCGGCATTCCCGCTTCCCCTCTTTTCCTGAACGCGAACGCCATGTACAGTGCGAAAACGTCCTGCTGGTCTGCCGTGAACTCTATCGAGGCTCTGTGCTGTTCCAACCACCGTCTGAACCCCAGCCTCCCTCCAGACTCGTCATCCCAGACTTCCGCGTTCCGAAGAACGAAGTCGAAAGGCAACGCGAAGATAACGTCGAGACCAAAGTCCTCGGCAAGCTGCGTGCGTCGAGTTCGTTTGAAGTATCCAAATAAATGTACGAATGTCGTGAATATGAGAGGTTGAAAGAAGGAAAAGATTTGCGGCACAAAAGTTCGCAAATCAATAACAAAATGATAGCAGTGTCACGCGTCGATCTCGCCTCCCGAGAAAGAAGATGTCTCTCGCCTTAATTCTCTTCTCCGATCCGTCCGACCGAACGCAGAGTTAACGAGAGAGGTCCGACCGAACGCAAAGTTAACGAGAGAGGCATGCAGCTTTCTGCCTGGCACACCGAACGCAAAGTTAATGAGAGAGGCATGCAGCTTTCTGTCTGGCACACCCACACTTACGATCGAGGTACGAGGCAACCAACCTGTTGGAAGGCTGTGAAGGGGACGTTGAACTCGTCTCCGTCGATTGCCTCAATCAACCAGAACCTGACATCATCCTCATCCATCGCCATGTCAATTCAATTCAATTCAATTCAATTTAGGAAAGAGAGAGAGAGAGAGAGAGAGAGAGAGAGAGAGAGACAGGCAGGCAGAGAGAGAGAAACTCCATCCACCAACAAGAGTCTAACTGCCGTCGTGCGAGATTGATTCTCCTGGCAAAGAACGCAGGCAAAGGAGAGAAGAGAAGATTCTGCAAATTCACAAGTGTCCATGGGATCACAGCGGACCCTTTCGCCAGGAAGTCTCTCTCTCTCTCCCTCTCTCTCTCTCTCTCTCTCAATGGGCATATGAAGGGGGTAGAGGGGTTTTGCGACACACGAAATCTTCTCCCCTACTCCCTCTCTCCCTCACTCCCAGATGAAATGGCATGACAGAGGGACAGGACACACACAACACACACACACACACACACACATACACACACACACACACACTCACACACACCCACCCACACACACACACACACACACCACACACAAGCGAAGGACCTGTAAGGAATCCCCCACGTCTCTGAGAAGATCTTCCTGTACGCCATCAGGCTCTCCTTCTCCTTCTGGTTGTACCAGATCCCGTTGCCCTGTTGTTTGAACCCCGCCTCCTTCAGAGCCTCCTGCTGGCCGTCGAAGGGCTCAAACACGTGCTTCCTCAACGTCTCCGCGGAGAACGAAACCTTGTACACAGGATTCCCGAATTCCATGCTGCCTGGGGCCGGGCTGAAACCCTGCCGAGCTACCTGCAGGAAAAGAAAGTGCATAGGTGACAGAAAAAGCTAATCGATACATGGACTCATGCGTCGAGACTGACCATGCATATCCGTCCGTCAGAAGAGAGAGAGAAGGATCGGAGAATTGACAGAACAGATGAAAGATCCAAATGAGTTGCCGAACGCTTTATTCTTGTGTGGAATCGTGGGTGGGTGGTAGAGTGGCCCCCCACAGTATGACAGAGAGTGCTGCCCCCCCACAGACGACTAACTGCAGGTTTGAGTCTCGTGAGTCTGTGTGCGATGGCCACACAATTGGTGGTGGAACCGATGAACAGACCCCCCGGCTTCAGGCGTTGAGCGACTCGAGAGAGGAACTCCGCAGCTTGACGTTCACTCCCCATCAGATAGTGCATCGCCAACTGCACGCACGCAAGCACGGATGATTGCAAGATCATTTTGCAAGTGCACGTACACAAAGTAAGAATGCATAGACTCATGCAAAAAGGCTCTTCATGGCGCGCGTCGCACTTCTTCGCAAGGGGTTTCCGGTCAGGTGAAAGCACAAAGACACGCACATACACACGCGCATGCGCACGCAAACCGAGATAGAGGGAGGGGATGGGAGGCAAAGGAGAAGGGGGGAATGGAAAGGGACAAAGACAGCTCGGAACGACAAGAAAACGCATCACAATGTCGGGTCCAACGGGCAAATTTCCTCTCCTTCTTCTCCCCTCCCCAAAATGGACCGCCATCGCGACATGCAGGGGCATCTCACGGTCTGTCCTGCAGTCTGAAGTTGTCTCATATGAAAATCTTTGCGTGCCTCGACTCGCTGATTGCGTGCAAATTTTCTTCTCACCTCACCTGCATAGAGACAACATCGAACTGCCGGTCTTGGAGCCCGTCCCAGGTCTCCTGGGTCATCAAATCTCCTGCTCGGAGGTCTGTCTCGAAGTCAATCTCGTCTGCAGCAGGCAGGCAGGCAGGCAGGCAGGCAGGCAGGAGAATCTGCGTTCTGACAGCGTCCATTGTGGGGTTGTCCAGTGAAGATATTCTCTGTCGTATGCTACTCGAAACGTCTACAGAGAAAAATCAAAGAGACAGAAACAAACAAACAAACAAACAAAGAAAGAAAGAAAGAAAGAAAGAAGGCTCCTGAGAGAAAACAGGACATCACAGAGACGAAACCAAAGATAGAGAGCTTCGAAATCTATTCACAGATGGAAGCGAAGACCCAACGAGGAATTTTACGAAAAAGGGAAACGCCTTAATTTCCCTTTTCCAAACAAAATCTTTCGATTCAATCTGTCGCGTGCCCAAAGTTTGTCAGACAGACTCATCCATCTATCTGCCTGACCTTTCTTTCTCATCCCTTCAACCCTCCTGACCGCCTCGTCAATTTCTTGTTTGGCAAGGTCAATGCCCACCTGCCCGCATGCACATCATTTTCTTATTTGATTTGCATTTTGTTTTTGAAGGTACGTGTGCATGCACGTGCGTACGCATCCAGTTTGTCATTTGCTTCTTTGCTGCACAGATGCCATTTCTACTTGATGAAATGGAGAGAAACCAGACATCACACGAACGTCTCGGTAGGTGGAGAAGGCCAGACGGAGACGGACAGGTACACATGGAACGGAGGACGACAAGACCAGTAGATCAATTCAAAGAAAACTAGGTAGAGAAGGATGGAGACTCAGCAACCAATCAAGTCAACAAAGCAACCCTAGCTCAAATCAAGCACCACCGACAAGCCAAGCGACAGACCAGAGACTCCACAGCCCTCCCCCTCCACTTCCCCAGGTCCTGCCCCTTCCCGCACCCCAGGTCAAGCACCGTCTTCTTCTTTGTGTCTCCAAGAGGCACAAATCTGCACATGCGGAAAGAAGGGAAAAGAAACAAACTCTCTGCCTCTTCAACGCGGTAGAACACGCAAACATGTGTGATGGAGTGTACACATAAGCATAAACATACACACAAACACACACACACACACACACACACACACACGCACACACACACACACAGAGAGAGAGAGAGAGAGAGTCCCCGTAAACCGGTTGCTACCTATGCACAGAGAATTCAGCTCTCGAATTTTGACACACCTGTAGACGCACATACATGTAGTCTGTGTATTGCGTGCATCAACGGCGCATTTCCATACGCACACATGCGTACGTTCATTCATGCGTCTGGTACGACACTTGTATGACCACAGCCTTCACCTGATGGTTCACTTCCCCAGTGCCTTTCTGTATGCGCACACATATTTACTTGTATCTGTATGGACTGTATGTTCCTGACCTCTGTATGAGCATGAGCTTCACCTGATTGTTCAGCTTCCTCAGTCCTTCTATCTTTGTGTGCTTTGCCACGCTCTGCTTCTGCTTCAAATTGTACATGATACGAATCCTCTCGTTGGCATCGAAAATACCTGCAAGCCATGCATGCATGCAAGGCAGCAAAGCAACAGACACGTACAGACAGAAACGAAGTCATGCATGCATACACGAATGCTTATGAGTTCGTGCGCAGGCACACAAGAAAGCAAGCAGAAAAAAGCCAGACAGGAAAATAGAAAGAAGAAGTGTAGTTCGTCCGTAGGCCTGTCAAGACACCTGACTCTGCGGGCAGTCTCTCGAGTGAGACTCGATCGAATCCCCCCTCCCTCTAATTTCCACTGTCTGACATTTCATCAAAATCACATGAACCACTAAAGACCTACCTGATTGACATGAGCAAACCAACCCCCTCCCCCCTCGTACATACAAGAACACCTGCATGCATGCATGATACAATCCGACCTACGGACTGACTGACCGGGGAAGAATTCGTCCTGCAGAGGGGGTTCAGGTTCTTCGTTTCCGTTCTCGTCGATCGGTCTGGCCTGTCCGGCATCCGTTGCTAGGTTGACGGCGTTGGTCAGCTGTTCCATCCATCCGTCCATGGATTGCATGAACGAACACACAGACACAACAAGGGAGGCAGACAGACAGACAGGCAGAGCAATCAGATGTCTATTTAGTGCAGCAGGTACATCGAAAGAGAGAGAAGCAGAAGGACGACTCCACGAACAGTCTTCCTTGATGGGCAACTACAATGCTGAATGAATGAAATGCTGGCAGATCGATTCAGTAATAGATCTGCCCCTCATGCTCCCCCTCTCCCCCGCCCGGTTAAGCGTCTCTTCACGGTGCCACTTTGAATGAATGGATCCCCACAGGAAAGAGCTCAAGGAGAAAACACGCTGTGCATCGGTTCTACGTTCAGCTCGGCAAAGAGAGGAGTGCAGGAGGGAGGGAAAGATCGCTGAACGCGGCGTGACTTCTCCTTTGCTGTCTTCCGTAAGGGGGGGCGGAGGGAGGGGCATGAGAGAGAAGACAAAAAAGAGGAGAGATTGGAAGAGACGAACCAGAAAAGTCGAAACCACCTTCCCATGGAAAGGAGACATTGACGCACGCTGACCAGGTACATTTGATACAAAGAGAGAACAAACGACCAACCATTGCCTTGATGAAGTCCAAAAACACGTCGTTGACTATTTTCCTCGCGTCCTGCAGGAACTGTCTGCCCGCGCTCCCCCCCTGTTCCTGTTTTTGGGTATGTTGATGATTCCTCTCGGCCAGTCTCCGCGCATAAAGACTCGGGCCGTATTCCAACAATACGTGTGGGAAATTGAAAGGCGCGTTGGAGATGAGCTGACAGTGGAAGGTCGTCTGTGTCCCGCCCTCTACGTCCGAGAATTCTAAAGTGCTCAGCCTGATGGTGAAAGAGGGAGGCGGGATGTCGGTGGAAGAGGAAGAAGAAGAGGCGGCCTTCTGTTTGTTTGAGGCTGGTGGATTGTTTGCGGCAGTGAAGATCCACTGACGCGTCCTTCGAATCTGCACGTGCATGAGACGAAGCAAATTGGCACATGTGTGAGTGATCTTCCCCTCTGTCTTGTTTGTCTGTCTGTCTGTCTCACCCTCTCTCACTCACACACACACACACACACACACACACACACACACACACACACACATTTACACATTTACACACTTACACAGACACACACGCACCACTCATGCACGCGCACACAGAGACGGGGAAGGGAGAAGGGAGGGAAGGAAAGATAGAAGGAAACGAGAAACCGACTTTCTGCACGAAACACATGATTGGGTGAGATTGCTTCGGCTGCCTAATGATTTGTTGGTTCACGCATGCCACCGCACTGGAAGGCAAAAAGATCAGAGAGGCTTGTCTGTCTTTTGTGCTTGCTGTGTAAAGATGGGAGGGGAAATCTGTATTCATTCAACCGTTTGTTTCCTTTCTGTTCCAATCCATTCAAGGTCCCCACGCACCCACCCCGACCTGTTTCCTCTGTGGGTCCATTTTCCCTTCCAACAACTTGAGTGCGTCCTCTTCTTCGAGAGGGGTGATGCTTCGCCCACTCAACTGAAGATGAACTGGGCTGTCTTGACAGTAGACCTGGAGAGAGCCTAGATGACGAATCTGAAGGAAACGAGGCTTCTTCCCTTCCTCTGTTCTCTTCATAACCTCTTCACCAAAGCTCTCTTCTCTGAACTCAGAAGGAGCCGACTGGGTGACCTTCAAACCTGCCAGGGCTGCCTGTCTTAACGGAATCTTCAGCAGAGGGTCTGCATGATGAAGGCGTCCGTTGGGGTGCGGGGAGGGGGGGGTGGTAGATGAGGAAGAGGGTTTGTTCTTTTTGATCTGCTCTTCCAAAGTCTCCATCTGCTTGAGGATCTTCTCATACTGCCACTTATCAAGCTCATCCGAAAATGTGCATTTGACGTCGGCCATTTCCTTCTTCAGAACGATCGGGTTCTGCACAGGCAGGTTGATGCCCACCTGGATCGCTTGCGTGTCTACACTATCACAGCTCTCTATCTTTCCCAAAGTGCAGAATAAATGAGCCTCCTTCCGACTGAACAATTCCCGCGCAAACTCCGCACACTGGCCCTCTGTGGAGTACTCAGACCGCCCCACTCGCACCGTCTCCCTGAAGTGGCGCCGGGCGCTTGAGGGAATCTCAGGCAGTTTTCCAACTTTGTGGAACATTTCGGCCCTCCTGTCTCCTTCTGTCCTATCCTTTTTGACTGGGTTATCGAATCAATCAACCACACACTTGGCCCCGCCTCTCTTCCAATTCCGTTCACGGTGGAGAGCTAGCAAGGAGACGGATCAGTCCCACCTAGCTCTCTGTGTGTCTCTCCCTGGCACGTGCCTCAACCAAAGCAGTCACCCAGACAACCAAACATATAGCGTGTGAGAGAGAGATGGAGAGAGCGCCACGTTCCTGACTCTGATTGTCTGAGCCACATCCGAGGCGATGGTTGCATGGGAGCACTTATCTATTCACTGGAGTGTGTGAATACATACTTCGATCAGATTTCAATCAGCCACAAAAATCTGCATGCATGCATGCGTAGACGGCGCCGGCTGCATGCCATGGCTTCGACGCCATCTCTCAATCATTCTGACGCACGCAAGCGTGCGAACTACCCCGGAAAGCGCGAAATCCATCTTTCTTCGTACGTGGATACAGCTTTCTAGAAAATTCCTGGTAACTAGGGTTTTGTATGGTTTTATCGATTCTCTAGTACCGTATACTATTTTATCTTAGTTACCCTATAGCTAAATATGGTGTATGAATATATGGTGTAAGGCGGACGTCAGATAAATGACACGAACGTTTAGGGTAGTGTAAAGCTCCAGCTCTGAACACAATGTAATCCTATAATCCTGTAAAATCTAAAAAAATCTGCTAGAATCATAATCTGAAATCCCCTAAAACCTAGCTACCTTTAGGGTGTCTTTTCATGTCTTTTCTATGTATGGTACGTTTTTTTAGATTTTTTAAATTTAAACCCACAAATAATATGGTTGTAAACAATATAGTATGAATAATGGTGTACAATCGTCTAAACAATATGGTGATTACCAGTATCACTTAAATTCTCTTTATAGGAGGTTTCAAAATATTTTATCTAGTATTTTATAATGCATAAATAAAATTCAAGTTTGTTGCATTTACGTTTTGTTCGCATTCTGTTTCAGACATGAAGCCCAAGCATGAAGCCATATAAATAATGATATGATTCGATTATGTCAAACCTGATCATATGGACCAGTTTAATGTTGAATAAGATGGAGGTGTACGTAGGGGGTGAACGGGAAAGACTCTCGGCAGCTAAGTGACTGAGTGAGAATGTGAGCCAATACATGGGTGAGGTAGTGGTGAAGTCAACTACCAGACAAGATGAGAAGAGATAAACTTAAAAAAAGGGACCAGCAAAGAGGCATTACGCAAGTTCTTTTTTGTCTTCTTTGTTCAAGATCGAGAGATAGTACATTCATGGTCACGCACACGCTGTCGGTCGACCGAGCAATCCCCTTGATGGGCGGGCTCGATGCGATTCAGTCAGTAAGTGTTCATTTGCTGACAGCGCTCGAGATTCGCACCCAGTCATTCTGTAAGAATTAACCTTGTGCCTGGCTGTTCTTCTCCCTGTGAATACAGGCGTCTCTTACAGACACCAACCGGAATGCTCCAAGTTACTTGTTTGTTTCTATGTTGCTCTCTTCTTCTCAATCAGTCAGGCCGATCATCGCGATCTCAATCGCTTTGACGGCGACAGAAGGGAACACTGAGCTCCGCTGCCTGTGTGTGTATGTGTTTTTGCAAAGAGCTTCAGTCAGGCCCCCTCTCTTCTTCTCTTCCAAGACGTTCAAGGGGAAAGGTCAAAGAGGAAGCGAAGGGAAACGCGAAGAGGCAAGGATGCCTCCCTCTACCGCGACAGAAAATCGTAGTGGTATTCA
Organism: Chromera velia; assembly: GCA_018398765.1. NCBI lineage: Eukaryota > Chromeraceae > Chromera > Chromera velia. The sequence goes on from JAHBMJ010003031.1 coordinate 10,122, forward strand.
GTGTGAATCTCACACTCGTCAAGGGAAAAAAGAAACTGGGTGAGTGTTCAAAGAAGGAAGCTGCAGATCTCTCGCTTGAAGGAAATGAGTGGCTGTTTAACTCTCTCACAATTTTGCGAGTGCGTCTAAAAGGAAGGTGAATCAATCATTTTTATCACCCTCCCATCTTTTTTTCGGTCTTCGAACTTGTTCTCTTTCTCTTCCGATCCAGTAGAGGACTCTCTCTCACAATTCTTTCCTGTCATCTCCTCTGCCCCTCCTCTTCGCCTAATTCTTTCTTCTTCAATCAGTCGGCAGCTAGGTCAATAGAGAGAGACAGAGACATGCACAGAAAGGAAACTCCCCATGGCCGCGACGCTCGTGTAAGAAGAACACAGTCAATCCCTCGCGCCCCCCTTTTTCCTGTCTCACCGTCCCCAGCCACCCACCTGACCACCCATTGAAAGAGTCTCAGGTTGTGGGCGAAAAGAGCAGAGACGGACGGACAAAGGGAGTGCAGCCTCCGTCACTCTCACAAAAACACGAAGCGCACTTAGAGTTGTCGTTCTCTTTTTTCTCTTTCTTTCTGTTTATGCACATTCCGTTGATTCGGATGCCGTCGTTTTAATTGATTTCTTTCACAAACGCTGCGAGTCCTTACGGGTGTGCCACAGGCACGGATCGAGTCCACCACCCGTCTCCCCCACAGCTCAAGAGATTCGCACGCGGTCATTCCCCAGACACCTCTCCTGATGACGGGGAACGACGCCCGCCGTGCTCCAAGGGGTCGATCGAACAATCTTGACTGTCTACCGTCCAGTCCCTCACGTACGCCCCGACGCGTGCAAAGCACAACTCTGCACGCTCGGGGTTCTCAAGCACTATGGAGCGATGCATCCATAGAAACAAGAGCAGCCCAACCTCATCCCTCTAAGGTCTGAGGCGTGACTGGATGGAGAGACCTTCCCACCCACCCGCCGGGGGAAGTGAGCGGTTGTGCACACGAATCGAATGACTCCCGTCATACAACTCGGTGACTCGGATACAGACAGACGGAACGTCCGTCAGCCGATCCGAGCGAACAGAGGGACGGAGGGAGACGGAACGACACGGAGAAGGGAATGAGTGAATTGTTTGGATTGTTTCTGCGCATCTCTCGTGACGGTCTTCTTCAAGAAGGCCGTGTGTAGGTGCAGAGGATCAACGGAGAAGGGGGAAAAAAGAGAAGTGCGAACAGACAACTCACAGCAAAAAAGTTACGCTTTCTCTTTGTTTTGCTCTTTTCCTTGACTTTCCTTTTTTTTTTCTCTAAAGACTGCAAATTGAAGTGAGTGAGCGACTAAGCCAACGAGCGAACGGCGCCAAGAGGAATGCAAAAAAGAGGAGAAAAAGAGAAAGAAAGGAGACTTGATTGATCAACTTCCTTCTTACTCAAATCAAGACAGCTCAAGGACACCGGCCGGAGTGCCCTGCTGCGTGTGCGGTGCGGTAGTGCTGTACCCACTCGCAAGGCAGGTAGCTGATCAGCAATCGGTCTGAGATAACTGCATTTTCTTTCTTTCGGTTTTTGTCCTTCTCTCTGCTACTTTCGTTTTCTTTCCTCTCTTTGCGGTACTTTCATGATGAAGTTCGAGTGAGTGAGTGAGTGAGTGAGTGAGTGAGTGCGTGAGTGGGTGAACGCGCAGTGGCGAGAGAAAGGAGTGACGATCCAAAGTCAGGGGCATGCGCCCCCGAATCCCCTCCTCATCTGACACATTCGATGTTTACTTTCTTCACGCTGTCGGACGTCGGCTGTCACTCGATGCACATGCCAACGCGGAATGCACTCTGACGCACACTTCTGCGATACCGGCAGCTCCAGAGACACGCACCCAGTCATTCTCTGAGAATTGCCTATCCCATTCTCTGTGCTGGGCACCAGGCAGGGTTCTCAGAGACGCCAACCGGAGTGCTCCAGAGATATCCTTCCTGCCCCCTCCCAGAGGCTGGCAAGATGATCATGACTGCGATTCAGTTTGACTGACTGACTGACTGACTGAGTGCATGGATGGGGAAAGAATAGACGGAAGGGCTAACAATCTCTCTCTCTCTTTCTCTTTCTCTCTTTCTGTTTCTCTCTAGAAGACAAGAGGCCCGTCCTCCGTGCAATGCATCTGCCGTGCCTCTCTTCTCTCTTGTTCGGTTACATTGACGGTCAGATGGCAGGCCAAAGGAGGAGGTGCCCCGTGGCAACCCCCACAGGGGCAGAAAGGGTCATTCCTCTATTCCTCTTTCCTTACTCACTCATTCCCCTCCCTTCCCTTCTCCCTGAAGAAAGACCAGCTAGAGAGAGAGCCTGACGGAGAGAGGGAAGGAGGCAGAGACAAGACAGGGAGAGACGGACGGAGAGGAAAGATGACCGCCAGACTTCCATGAGGAGAAGTCGCCACTCTCATACAGAAATCACAAAGAAACTTCCACTTAGTGAGAAGACCCAGTCAGTCAGTCAGTCAATCATGCCCTCCCCCCCTTCCCTTTCTCGATGCCTCACCGATGTTCCAGTCTTCCACGAATGTCCCTTCCCTTCGTCCATTTCTTTGAGTTGCGTGAGTGAGTGAGTGGAAGGAAGACAAAGGAAGAACACGTCCCCTGCATGCCTCCCCCTTCTTCAGTTTTAAATCTCGACAGGACACAACCTGCACTCTCTTCGCACGCAGGGAGCGGCACAGAGAGAGCAGACCTCACCTCTGCTGCGCGCGAGAGAAGGGAGGAAGGGAGGAAAAAGGTCTGCGAGAGAGGTTCGTGACAAACCGGCTACCGAGTTTCGTGAAAGCGGAAGACACGGGGGTGCGAGTGGGGGCAGACAAAGGGCAGACAGACAGGCATGCTGATGTTCTGCATTTCTGTTTCCTCCTCTTGCCCCTCGCACAAAAACACGCACAGAGAGGAGAGGAGTGGGGGGGAACTCCTTCCATCCCCCCTCTGCACCCCCCCTCTCGGTCGATCGATCGATCAGTCAGTCAGTCTCCATCTTTTCCTCTCCTCTCTTTTCTGGAACCAACAACACAGAGACAAAGAAAGAAACACCGTGCCATTGATGCAGCGACGGAGAGGAGAAGAGAGGAAAGGAGGTCCGCGGCGGATCCAGTCAGGCAGGCAGGCAGCCTGTACGTGAGTCAGCAAGTCAGCAAGACGCAGACACGACCAAATCCTCCTCCACGGCTCCCACACTTTCTCTTTCGATGAATGCAGATGCTCCCTTCCCTCTACACTCCTTGCACTTGTAGCGCTTACCGCCCACCCCCCTGCATTCGCTGTACTGCCAACACTCTACCACCCAGACAGGCCGGAAGAGAGAACGACGGCGACAACGACAAGCCTGTCTCCAGGAAGACTTGCGATGCACGTGCGAGAGGGGGGAGGAGGCCGAAGAAAGAAAAAAAGAGACGCCACTCACTCAGAGAACTGAAAGAGCGACACTCCCACAGCCACTCTCACATGAGATACAGAGAGACAAACAGGACGGGACAGGAAGAGAGACGTTGCACTCGTTCCATCACCGCCGGTTTATCCGTTTTTTCTTTGTTTCTTTCTTTCTTGCTTGCTTTTGGAGAGTGTGGAACGCCGCAGAGCCCAAGCGTTTGTTTGTTTGCCAACGCTTGTTACTCCGCTTCACCCCTACTCCCAGGAAGCAACTCTTCTTCCTCGACATTCTGGAAGAAGGCAGTCACCCACTCTCACATGTAGTCAATGAATGTTTCCCTCCCGTCTCCTTCCCGTCTTCTCCTTTGTCTAAGGAGAGATGCCAAGCCCCCCCCCCCCACTTTCACTCAAGACACTCTCGCGCCGCCCCTCTCTGTCGCCTGCCCTGTGCAACTCCGTCTGGCAAGAAGGCAGAAAGAGACATAAGAGAGGCAGGCAGAAGAGAATTGAGAAAGGCAGAGAGGGCAGACAGAGAGGCAGAGGTCGAAGGACAAGAGCCTCAGAAACTCCTCCAAGCACCCGCACCTGCACACACACACCCTCTCGGACCGTCCGACCGCCAGAGGGGCAGACAGAGGCATGCATTTACTTTCATACAGAATTCTCTTGAATGCAGGCACAGACAATAAGTAAGTGCATGCGCAGACACACACCCTCTCGGACCGTCCGACCGCCAGAGAGGCAGACAGAGGACAAGAGGGTCACTGCAATTGCTGCTGCTCTCACATGCCCAATCGATCTTTTGTGCACGCACACACAGACAGAAAGGAAGCAAGTGGGTGGAGGAAGAGAGGGGGGAAGATGAAGATGAACGAGGCATGGCTGTCTCAGTTCAGTCGACATGAACAGAGCAAAGAAAATCAGAAAATCAGAAGGAGCCGAATAGACCCATTCCAATCCCCCCCCCCCTCTACCTGAACGGACAACCGAACGAACGCCACACCGCCATCCACACCCCGCCCCCCCTTGAGACCATCCCACGAGACCCCCAACTCCCCTGCCAGTGCAAGGGAGGGATGCGGGGTCTCTCTCACATGGAAGCATCGATTGATCGATCGGTTTCTCTCTCTCTATCTCTGTCTCTGTCTCTGTCTGTATCAGATTGTAGCGCGGCCTTCCAGCAGAAAGCGAAAGGTTGAAGTTGAACTTCGCTCCCGTCGTCCCTTCTGTCTTCAGGCTGCGCAACGGAGGCCCCCCCCTGCTTTCCTTCTCTTCCCTTCACTCCGTTCCTGAGAAGGGAGAAGAGAGAGAGAAACAGAGATGCGGCCACTCACACACTCTCACGCACAAAAAGGGGAAGAAAAGGAGAGAAAAGTCAAGAAAGAAAGGGGAAAGCGAACGAAGGGAAGGAGACGGAAACGAAAACACACAGACAGAATCCCGCCCTCGCAACAGCCAGAAAGAAGGCAGGAATCCCGCTATGCCTGCAGGTGAAGGATCGACCGTGCGGGGGTGGTGGGACCTCTCCTCTTCCTCTCTTTGTTTCTTTGTTTGTTTGTTTGAACTTCGAAAAGGAAGGGAGCATTGGAATTGCCTTTTGTCACTCTCGCTATTCTTTCTTTCAGGGCGCACCACGCGCAGGCGTATAGCACGACCTGAAAACCCTTCCCATCCCATCAACGTCTCTTGTTTTCTCCTGAGTGAAGTTAGAGGAGGAAAGAGGAATGCATGGAGAGGCAGGAGCTGAGGCATTGAAGACCACTCTTTTTAGAGAGACAGCTGTGCCCCCCTTCACTTTTCTCATCCAATCCAATCCCACACAGCTAGACGGCGCATGCAGGAAAAGAGAGAACAGAAGCAGAAAGGAAGAAGAAGAAGAAAAGGCCTCTCCAAGTGATCGGGAGACGAAAGACAATTCAACCAGGAGACAATCAAGGAAGGTCACCTGTCCTTCCCCTCCTCTCCCTGTCTTCGCCTCTCACACAAATACACAACGCTCTCAAGCAACAGAGCTGTCCCTGTGCAGAGAGGGTCAATTCTTCTTGGAGCTAAGAGAGAGAGAAAGAAAGAAGAGAAAGGAAATAATGGCAGTCCCTCCCCGCTCCTTATTCTTCCTACGAGACAGAGCTTAGAGTAGAAAGGAGGAGAGTCCGTAGGAAGGAAGCACAGAAAGAAGCACTCCCTCTATTCATCCATCCATCCATCCATCCAGACTCGCACCACCCTGCCTCCCTCGGACAGATCAGAAGAGGAAACGAAGAGGAAAAGAAACCGAAACCACCGGAGAGCCTGTCCACTCGTCCAACCATTTCCTGTCCAGAGACAGGAACAGACAGACAGACAGGCGAACAGATGCCCCCTCCCACATGCGCATGCATACTGAGAGAGAAAAAGAAGCAAGAAAGTCGGAGGGAGAGAAAGAAAACAGACCAGTGCTCTTCCCCTCACGTCTCCACTTCCTTCCTTCCTTCTATCAGAGCAGGGAAAAAGGAGACGCAAAAATACAACAGTCCAAGACCGCTTCCCCAATAAAGCAAAGAAAATCTTCACAGGGCCCCACTTCTCCCTCCTTCCCTTATCTGCCTTCTTCTCTTCTGCAAGGAGACGGAAAGAAGAGACGGGAGGGAGACAGACACCCAGTCACACACAACAAGAAGAAACAGAAAAGAGTGCAACGCCGTCTCCGTCACTCAGAGATCAGAGACCGTCCTTGCACCTTCACCCCCTTCTGCCCCTGCCTCTCCTACTGCTACTGCTACTCAAGAAGACGAAGAAAAAGACGATGACCGCATCCTGCTGGATCCCTGAATGCCCCATGCAAGTCAACAGACATGCACATTGATTTATCCATTCAACAGACTCCATCAGGGCAGCGGTCCCTCCCTCCCTCCCTCCCTTCCTCTCGGCATCCCCTCAAGTGCCCCCCTCGAGATGAGAGGCAGAGGGGATGCTCTCACATTCTCATCAAGTGGGACTTCTCCCCCTCTCTCTGTCTGTATGTCTGTATGTGTGTACGTGTAAGTGCATACGCGCAAGCAAAGGGACCCCCTCCCACCGACCTCCCTTCTGCCCCTCTCTGTAACTGAAGACGAAAAGGACAAACGAGAACAGGAATGATGGAAAGAGGGCTCTGTGCAGCAACAGCAACAGCCTCAGTCATAACGACAACCAAACCGACAAACAGACAGACGAATATTCTTTCGTTGTTGAGGGATTGGTTCCTTCGTGTCATCCGGTTTGTCATCGCTGCCATTACAGCAAGGCCGCCATTGCTCTCACAAACACGAAACCGCCACGTCTGTGTGGACGTGTGCTGGTGTCAGCTGAGGAAGAAGAAGGAAGAAGAAAAAGGAAAAGGGAAGAACGAAGGAATTGAACACCCTGAAAGGAAATCCCATCTCCGTTCGTTTGAGAACGTCACACACACCTCACTCAGTCAGACAGTACAGTCACCCACAGAGGGAATTGAGGGGGGGGGAGACGCATTCATTTCCCTTCCTGTCTTAATTGGTCAGGCATCCCCCCCTGTCTCTGTTTGTGTCTGTCTGCAGGCAAGTCAGTGTCCGTTCTCTCTCACACTCACATGCAGAGAGAGACAGCTGGAATGTGTGGATGAAAGAAATGGCCCCTTTGCAGAGGTTTCTCGTTTCACCCTCCCAACTGTCTCACATCCATCCATCCATCTATCCATCCATCGAAGACGAAGAGAGCACCCCTCCCTTCCCTTTTCCATTCCGCTCTTCCTCCCTCTCCTTTTTTCTCCTCTCGGTCCCCCACTGACACCGAGAGAGAAGAGACAGAAGCCCCCTCCCGGTTGGTGGAAGAAGAAGAAAGCAAAGAAAGGAAAAGAAACAGGCAGGGAACAACAGCGGAAGATAAAAGGGCAAAAAGGGCGCTCCACAGCCGGACAGCCAGACCCTCATTCCTTTTAGGTCCTCTTTTGGTGCATCAGAAGAATGCACAGGAAGGAGAGGAAGTAGAAACATTTCTCTTTCCTCCTGTCTCTCCCATCAAACCAAAAGAAGGGAGGCCCTGGGTGCCGGTCTTTTTCCGGCTGCTCTCACACAGACATGCAAAGATTGGCCGTGTGTCTTCTTCTTTTTCTTTTTCTTTTCATACCTCTCTGCCTGCACTGACAAAACCGAGAAGGTTGCATCCACTCGAGAAAGCAAATGCACACTCCGTCCTCTCACATTCTCGAGTAACACCAGGGAGGGAGACAGAGAGAGAAAGGGGCACAAGCACAGATGCTCTCTCTATTGATTGATGTACACAGAAGTGCCTCCTTCATCTCTTCCCTTTTTTCTTTTTACTTTCTGTCTCTTCTCTCTAGGCCTTTCTTGTTCTCTGGGTGGATGGTGCAGCATTTGTTTTTGTTTTGCCTCTGTTGTTTACTCAAAGGAGACCTCCCCTTCCCCTCCCTCCCTTCGTGAGACAGGCTCTCCGCGCCTCCCCGTCTCTTCTTCGGTCAGTCGGAGGTGAGCGGACACTCCAATCAGAGAGGTTGTCAGACGAGGGGAAAAGGAAGGGAAGGACCCGAGACAACCGAATCAAGTGAAGACAAAGGAAAACGTCCTTTCCTCCCCCCCCCCCCTTCTACACGTCCCTCTGAAGACCCTCCGAGTGGCAGGTCACACAGAGACACGAAGAGAGAAGAGGTGACATGGAGGGATTGCTTAGACGTCTTTTTTTGCTTCCGATTCAGTCGCCACTCTCACACAGAAATAGAGAAAGAAACCATGAATGAAAGAAGAAAGGAGGCCCCAACCCCCTCACCCTTTCAGTTGGTTGATTGATGGATCGATTGATTGATTGAAGATTGACTCTCTGTCCGTGTCCCCACTGGACCCTCTACCTTCAGTGTGCACTTTCCATTTCTTCTGCTCTTCCTTCGATTCTCTACAAGAACCGCTTCCTCCAAGCAGCCCTTTCTCTCTCTGTCCAGAAAAAGAAGAGGCAGCTAAAGACGGAAGAAAGGCAAGCACAAGGATCGGTTTGTCCATTTGAAGGAGAAAAATCGGGTCTTTTGACGACAACGGCATCGAAGCGATTGGAAAGAAGGAACTCTGTTGCGTTCCTTTGGGAAAGGGTTCGCCTTCCTTCCTTCCTTCGCTTTGTGCCGCTCCCACATGACATGAAGGGCCCTCCCGCCCATCCTCAAGGTGAACAGGCTCGCCTCACCGTGCTGAGAAACAGAACGAAAAAGCATTTGCGACAGTCTGGTGATCAAGAAGGAACGATCCACGCCAGACATCCCTTCCTTGATTGCATCAAAAGAGGAAGCACCTAACGGCACGATGAAAAGGAAAGCCCTAAGCGAGCATTCGAGTCAAATCTGGTCTCTGCCGCTATACTTTCTTGTCACTTCATCTCTCTGTCTCTCTCGCACAGAGACAATCAAGCAGAACGAAGGGAGCAAGAAAAAGGACGAAAGAGGAAAAGAAAAAGAACCCAAAGAAAAAACCTTCAGGGTCTCTCCCGGTCCTCAGGGGGAGGGACCAGACTGACTGACAGACAGAAGTCCCCCCCCTCTCACGCAGGCGCACGAAATGAAGGAGGGAAGGGAAGGACAGAACCTTCCCACAATCGATCGACAGGTCCAAAGAAGAGTCACTCACAATCTCCATACCGTACCCTAGGAAGCAAACAAACCGAACCGGGGGGTCATTCACCTCGAACGAACCCAAAACCAGACAGACAGCCATTCTCTCTCTCTCTCAGCCTCGAGCCAGAAACGAAGAGCCTGCAAAGCCCTAGCTTCAAACGAACGCAGAACCGAACAACCGTTGATCTAGAAACCAAATCACATTCACCCCGAACGAAGAGCAGTCCTGACTCTGTGCCTACACCACAACGACGACGACGACTCCCATCTACCCTCCGTTCTCTGTCAGCGCTCGTGCGTCATCTTCCTTACAGAGGGCATACAGAGAACTTCTGCTTCATTGAAGCAAACGGGGGGTGCACTCCTTCCCTCCTTCTCTCCTTCTTGTCCGCCTTCCCCCTTGCACCCTCCTTCTCTCCTTTCCTTTCCTCTCCTCCCACCGACCGACCAGAGACGGACAAGCAAACCGAAACAGGCGAGAGAGCGCGGGGAGAGACTTCATTCACGTCATCACCTCGATCGTCCGACTGTTCGTCCGTTCATTCGTTTGTGTGCATTTGCAAGTTCGATGAATGACCGGAGCCCCGAAGGGCTGCGAGTCGTTTCACATCCGCCGCATTTCTCAGGGGAGGAAGGAAGAGAGGCAGGAAGAGACAAACAGGTGCCAGAAGACGCCGCCGTCTCACAGAGAGAGGACGCGGAGGTTCCAGACTGCACGCACTCGCAACAAATGAAATTATGAGGAAGAAGGAATGCACGCAGTGCAAAGTAGGAGGGAGATAGGGGAGCGGTGACACACAGATTCCAAAAAAACCCACAGACAAAAATCAGACGCACAGAAAGTCAAACGGCAAGAAAGAGAGACTCAGGAAGCACCAACCAGACAACCAGTCAAACAGGCAGGCAGGCAGGCAGACGAACGCTCTTTTCTCCCTCCCCACCTGTCTCCCGGAGAAGCCTCCGTCGACTCCACTCCTATGCAGCAATACGAGTGGAAGGCAGTCAGTTGCTTCTGCATGCAGTCGGAAGGGGGAAAAGAGAAGAGAAGGCAAGGGGAAACGAGCAGACCGAATTCAGAGATCACAATTCAGAGACTTCATGCACCACATAACCGCCAAGTGTCTTTCGAAGAACAAAAAGTTGGAGGCCACAGATTGGCTCCAAGGACCATCAGTCAAGCAAGGCTGTAGACGAAAGAGAACAAGAAAGGAAGCCAGTCTAATCGTGACACTCAAAAACAAATCAATGACCGGAAAAAAAGAGAGGGAGGAAGGGGTGGATGGGAAAAAAGAAGGGAGAGAGAGAAACGAAAAAAAACGAAAAAGAAGACACGCTGACCTCCCGACAAGGAGGACAAAAGGACTTGTGACTCCTTTCACCTCTTCTTCTTCAGAGCAGCCCCTGGGGTAACAGTCGCGCCTCTTCTTCAGCGCTTCCCTCTGTGAGTGAGCCGACATTTATCTCAGAGAGCGGACCATCAAAACGACGGCATCTCTCTGTGACAGTCGGAGGAGAACCACAGAGAGTCTTCCAACCAACCCCCTCGATCCATCAGCACTGCTGCAGGCCAGCTGCCGGCCCTCTGAGGCAGGCATTGTGCGGACGAACGGCCACTCATTGACTCGCATCTCCTCTCCTCTGTCTGGAGAGGAGCAAGAGGAGCGCTCCCATCCGGCATCGGCGTGGTGCCACAGCAGGAGAGAGCAGACCTCGCACCGCTACTGAATGTACCGCCGGCCGGTTCGTGCTGCCGCCTGAAAGGAGAGAATGGATGAAGGAAAGGACTTAAACAGAGGGAGAAAAGGAAGAAGAAGGCAAAAGATTCGACGAACGAGATAGCGTAAGGATAAGGGACAGAGAACGCGCAGAGAGATGTATCTAGAAGAAAACGCACAGAAAGAAGAGGGCAGGGAAAGAACGGAACGGAAGGTGGGAGAGGAGGAGGGAGGGAAGGACATTGACTGACACAGCTGGACTGGAGAGGATCTTCTCAAGCGTCAGATGGCAACCTCCCTCCCCTTCTCCTCTGCCTGCCTTTAGATCTTCTCACGGACTCACTGAAAGAATCACAAGTGAGGTGTCCTGCCTGCCTGCCTGCTCTCCGAAGAGAGCGCTCAGGCGGGGGGGGACGCGCGTGCGCGAGGTTGACTGCATCACCATCCACTTCTCTCCCCTCCCCTCCCCTGAAGGTCAGTCAACGCTCCCACCGGTGCAGATGAGGTCCTTGACATCGGCAGATTTCCTCAGCTTCCGGCTTCTCGTTGTGCTCAATGTTCTTGACTTTCTCTCTGGGGGTGTGCTCACCCTGCAGGCACAGAGACGGAAGCACTGAGGAAATCGGAAGGAGACGGGGTCAGACAAAACTCAAAAACTCAAAGACAAGAGCACAAAAGCGAAGAGACAGCACAAAATTTAAAGTTTCTGAGTACTTGAATGACCATGCCAGAGAAGGGCAAAAATTGATGAGAAGGGCAGAGTTTATCCGACGGAGAAGCCACACGAAGAAGAGCGGAGACGGCAAAAAAAGCAGAAGAAACAAACTGACCAAGAGAACGATTGAGGCAACGCTGCAGATGACCAAACAGAATGCCGACTTTGAGCGAATTGTCTTGAAGTCGTGAATCGAGCCACACGCGGTTTCGTTCGGGATCCGCAGGCGCAATGCTGGAGGGTGCTCTCCATTTGGTCTTGCCGTCTCCCTGTCAAGGACAGAGAGTTTTTTGCATTCGTCGTTTCTCGAGAAACCCCGTCCTCCCTCATAGACGAACAAGGAAACAGACCACAGATATGGGCACCTCGAGTAAATTTGCTCGCTCTCACTTCCTTCTGTGGAAAGTCATCCTTCGATCCAGGAGCTGCCCTTCAACTGGAAAGATCAATTCCTGAAAGCCTCAGCAGTTCGTGGAAGAGGAGACAGCGTACGAGCCCTCAAATGTCGTCTCACTGGTATTGGCACAGGTCCAACCACACTTCGACACAGCTATGGACTTCTGAATTACACAGCTAGGTACTGAATGCATGTGACAACCTTCGCATGACTGCCGCATATATATATACATCTGCATGCATATTTTCGCTCATGCAGAGAAGCGCGCGCGCGCAAGTCGAGCGAAAGTCCTAGCTTTCTTTTCTCCCACGCATTTTTTCCCCTAGCTTAGACACTAAAGAGACAAAAGGGCATACATGCATGCATGCATTCACTTTTTTTTTGTTGTGACTCCTCACGATGATGTCGCGGCAGGTTTTCGTACAACTTATATAGCTCCATCGCTGACTGGTGAAGAGCGCCTCTTGTCACGTCTTTCTTGCACAGCCCCCTTCCCGTCTTCCTGGGTCTGCCTGATTGACTGATTCTCTAGCTCCCAGTAGTACTGCAGCTCTCCAGTTTTTGAC
>JAHBMJ010003031.1:27500-33824 GCA_018398765.1 Chromera velia
TTGTTGAACATGCCTCTGAGCCCTTGACTTGATGGTGTCAGTAATGTCACGATCAGCTGTATGAAAGAGAGATCCAGGCCTGCAGGGAGAGAACGGGGCTTTGCGACGCAAGTTGCGCGCCTGCAGGGAGAGAACGGGGCTTTCCGACGCAAGTTGCACGCTGGCGATAAACAGGACAGCAGAGGAACATTCCAGACGTCGATTATTAACTGAATCGTAAACAACGTGCCTCCTAAATCAGCTTCTTATGCAGCTGCCAGTTGACACGAGCAAGAAAGAGAGTCTGTCAGTTTTATTGGATCACACATCAGCAAACACATGCACATGGATTACACAGGACGACAGCTTTGATTGCCCCGTTGCGTATGCACATGAGCAGAAAGATAATCAACAGCTAGACAGACAGACCCACAGGTTTTGCGAGGCATGTTGCACCGTACCGGTACGCTGGGAAACAAATAGCCAGTGAAGTAGCCAGTGAAGAAAAAAGGGGGGAGGGAAAGAGGCCAGGGAAAGCCAGCAAAGAAAGCCCACAAGTATTTGATACATGCATCGCGGCGGCGGCGCTTGGAAATAAAAAATGGAGTTGTATGTGTGTGAGCCCCACCTAGCCGCTGCCAGAGCATCCTACCACGCAGTACGGTAATCCGCTACAAACGTGTGTGTAGGGTCTGGAGCTCGCGGCATACACTGTGCGTGGCCGGGCCCCATTTGACTTACGGAAACGCTGAAGTATGACAGTCTTGTGCAAGTGGCCCCCCTCACCAATGCGGCTGGCTCCAACTTGAAGAATCTGATAGAAAGACAGGGAGACAATGGAGAAAACGTTTGCATGACTACATTGTTTTACACAGGTAGAAAAAGACCCACCGCAGCTATGAGTGCCTGGGTGTTGTTGTCTCCTGCTTCTGACCGCTCCTGCATTCAAGGCAGAAACACGTATACACAAAAAGATTGTCATTTGAATCCGCCATGCAGATGTCGTGTAATAGTATCACACATACGATTTGATCTACCACAGTCAACGTGCAGCAGGGTTATGCATGAATAGCTTGATAAGCCCAAACCATTCGGACTATTAATCAAAAGCTCGAGTTATAAAAATGGTGAATGAGCCACGCAACCAGATGCACGCGCGGTTTGCTAAGTGAAAAGGTAGCGCATGTACATACATACGAGAAGTCCGGCTTGCGTGGTATCTAGAGGCTAAGCTCGGATATCCTACCTTCAATTCCTGCGCAATCCCCTTCAACCGCGATTGTTCCCTCTTCTCCGCCTTCCACTCTCCCACGTTGAAAAATCGATGATCGCTTTTGGAGACGGTTGTTGACGCGTCCGCCTGCAAACGAAGACAGGTTCGGAAAGGACACGTGGTTCATACATTGTGCGTGTGCAAGTCGATCATGCTTCTGCTAATTGGCTCTGAGCTCAAATTGTAATACTTTTGGCTTGGTTTACAGACATTTCAGATGATGTATCAAGACAACGATGAAAAATAGGAGCGGACATAGGAGACAAAAAGGCAAAGAGGAAACGACAGGTCTTGCTTAAATCTCGGGGCGAGGTACGGACAACAGAAGACCCAAATATAGCATAGCTGACCATGTGCGCTTCTCCGGGGCCTCTGGTAGGTTCCTCTGCATGTCAAAAGGAGGGACACGAATGGAAACATTCTGAGACTCACAATCATTCTGTTGTATCACCTGCATTCTGTCAACCCTCTTGCAAAAACTCCATGTTTTTGCGGCCCAATAAATATCTGTTTTCAGAAAAAAGTATTTCTTTTCCATTGCCGCACTGTCGCGTCTTCACTTAGTCTGTCTGTACCTCACCCATCTTGAGGCAGATCGAAACCTGGGCCGGATACAATCAAAAGGAATTAAAGATGCATGCCCGGCCTGCATAGGATCCATTTGGGTGAGTACGGGATACACGCCCAACACTGTCAGGCTTGTTGATGAAATGGTCTTGCTATTTAACAACTGCCAGAAGAGTGTCAAACAACTCACGATACTTACCTCTTTGCGGACTCAGAACGTCAGCATACGTGACCTTGATCTCGTCCAGCTTGATTTGTTTGGTCCTGATGCTGGCGTCCCTGTCATACGGAGCGTTGAAGAGAGCTGCATACATGCATACAGAATCAGAGAATTACCTACACAAAGGAAAAAAGAGACAGAACCAGAGATAGAATGAAAACTTGAAGGCGGAGTCTCACAGACAGAAAGACAGCAAAAAAGACATTGGTTATATTCATGCAATTTATACATAGAGGAGAGAGCCAAAGGCGGACAGACAGACGCAGCCGGACGCATGCACACAGACAAAGAGAGACGCAGACAGAGGCAGACAGGGGCAGACGGAGGCAGACAGACGCAGACAGACAGGCAGACAGAGGCAGGCAGACCGGCAGGCAGACAGACAGGCAGACAGACAGAAAGACAGCTAGGCACTGTCAGACAGAAAGACATGCAGACAGACAGACAGACAGACAGACAGACATGCAGGCAGACAGAAGAAGACAGGCAGACAGGCAGACATGCAGGCAGCCGCAGAGAGGCATACAGAGGCAAATAGAGAGGCAGACAGACAGACAAACATACAGAATCAGACCGACCATCCGACCGACTGACAGACAGACAGACAGGCACAGAGACAGACAGGTAAACAGACAGACAGACAGACAGACAGACAGGCAGACAGGCAGACAGACAGTCAGACAGGGAGACAGGCAGACAGGCAAACAGGCCGACCGACCGACAGACAGAAAACCAGATGGACCGAGACGGACAGGCAGGCAAACTTACCGACCTACAGACAGACAGAGGCGGACAGACAGACCGACTGACCGACAGACAGCCAGGACGTTCTGTGGGTCCGCTCCGCGGCCGCGCGCGCCTGGCCCCGTAACGGAGCGTGGTGCAGTAGCTAGCTTGTTGTACGGGGCTCATATGGTATAAGAAGTTCTGTCATGCAAGGTTCTTACTTCTAGATACTTCCTTACGGACTTTCATACGAAGGCTTGACTCACTGCTGACTATATACATGCATGCGCGTAGCTTAATTGCATGGATGCAAATGCGCTCGAACTGCGCGCATCTCGATATGGCCTGACATGCTGCTTCGCGTACCGTTGCGCGGCTGGCTAGCCTCACAACGTTACGGGCCCGTCCCACAGCCCGTCGCCACTTTCTGAATTAGGGCACAACAACCACTCCCCCCCCCAACTCTGCTCGTCCTTGAGCAGATCCGGAAAAAAAAAAGACATAAGTCAATATGACACAAACCATTCGAGTCTCGGGCCTCCTAATGTTCCGCCAGGTCTGCCAATTCATCAATGAACATCAACGCAATGGAGGGAATAAAATGACCAAACTAGACCAAACGAAATTAATTGACTTGGCGCATGGCTCTTTCTCTTTCGTTCTCAAAGTCCCGAACAAGATCAAGGGCCCCTACCCCCTTTTCTGGCATTCATGCGAAGGTACCGTTGTCGAACGAGACCCGGTACTCCTCTGTCCTTTCTTTCTCTCGAACAGCTGGAATGTGGGTGGGCTGAAGTTTCCCTCTCTTGTTACCTCCCATACTGTTTTCCTTCACTTCTTCCTTCTCAACCTCCAATTCATTCCCCAATCCCAATTCATCTAAAAGGTTGCTCTGCTACCACTGATGACTCTGCTAGTGGGTAAGCTAGCATGCTATACGAGGCTCTACATATATACAACTTAATAATTACTTGAGTCTACTTTAGTGCTCATCTGTCAGGTCCTTCATCGTCACTTCGAGTCGTTCTGGTAAGATCCTTTCTATATTGCTTATCAAGTAATTCTTGCTTCGCGTGTATGTACGTCTGTATCGCTTTCTGAATGAATTCAGATACATACATGGATTCGACATCACATCTGTTTCCATCTTTCCATCTTTAATTATATGTTTACACTTCATGTTTCTTTCTAATACTGAGATTAGTCTCACTTCTGTTACCATCTGTTGTTGATGTATTGCTCTGACAATGTTGCTGCAACTGTGTTGTTTGCACGCCGTACGCCTGACATACGCTTGGCGGGCTGTCCGTTCTGTAGGTCTGCTCCGTGGCCGCGCACGCCTGGCCTGTCCCACGGCCCGTCGCCGCTTTCTAAATTAGGGCACAACAATATATTATGATATTAAATACATTTGGTTGTTGATTTAAAAAAGTACATATATCGTTATTGATGGTCTATTATAGAAAAATTCCAAATCTCGTGTATAGTTGGACCGCCGCCCCTGGCCATGGGTAGCTGTGGGATAGCCACTAGGATAGCCAGAGCCCCATCGGCAAAATGCATTAGCCGTTAGGAAAGTTTCGAATATTGCAAATACTATGCCAAATAGATACATTTTTTTTTCGTACAATTTGGATAACAATAAATAAACACAAAATGCATAGTGCGTTGAATGAAGAGGATATCAAACATTCCGCCACGAATCTTGTGGATAAGTGATGATAAGTGAGCAAAATAAAAAATTATTTAACATCTGATATTTACGTTTGATTTTAAATGCAGACTTGTCCAGAGACTCATTTTCTACTGCTACACTGGAACTATAATGTGTCATAATAAGAATTTCCAGATTCTTTTGTGTCATAATGATTTGTGACACAATAATTGTGATTTTAAGAACTTTTGACTGATTCAATTAAATCACACTTATCTGTGAAAAAAATAGTTGAAGATCGCATGTTTATGGTGTTTGGCAGCGGTTTGCGCGAGTCAGAGTGCAACCTGTTCTAGCTAGGACTCGATTTGACTCTGAGACCCTTTCGGCCTCCATCTTGATTTGAATTTACAACACTTTTTTCCATTCCAATACGTGCCTGCATTTTGCGATCAGCAAGGGTGTCACGTTAAACATGAGGGAGGCACTCCTTTGCGCTGTGCCTGGCTCTTCCTGCTCTCCTCCTGCATGCATCAATCGTGTCGAACTCTTTTGTGGTGATCGCTTTCTGAAGGGGGGCGCGGGGGGGAGGGGGGAATCCTCGTCCCTCACCTCCCATCAACAAAACATGCAAGATTTAGCAACGATCTGCATGTCTCTAGCTCCCGCGCTTGTCCCACCACACATAATTTGCAAAGGCTTTGCAAGGCCTCTCGATCGACTAGGCGATCCCCCGAGTCATCCGACCGACCGGCCGACCAAAGATGGAAGGCTGCTGTCAGCACCCAGCTGGGTTGCAAAGAAAGCCGAAAGGGAATGGAGGCCACTCGATCCCCTGAGCAGAAGGGGGGGGGGGGNNNNAAGGGGGGGGGGGGGATGTTTGACATGAAGAACAGTTGCACCGATGATGCAAGAATGAGTCAATCGAGGGATCGACCTAGCCGGTGTCAGAACCTGCCCTTGCAAGGAAGAGAAGAGAAGAGACGCATCATCCATCCATCCCGTCATCCATCCATCCATCCATCCATCCATTCAATATCTTTCCGCCGTTCTGCCCGAGAGAAGGACTCCTTCCTTCCTTCTCTTCGCACGCGGACGAAATTTCGGGATTTGCTTATCGAAGGAAGCAATGAAGGGAAGAAGGAAGAAAGAAAAAGGGCAACAAACAAAGCAGCAAGCAGTGTTTGCTCCCTCCCTCCCTCCAACTCAGGATCCCCTTCTTGCTCTGTCGATCTGCCTGACGCCTTCCTTCTTGGCTCCCCTCCCCTCTCTCTTTCGATTGCGGCATCCCTGCATGATTGTTCTCCTGCGCCTTCCTCGGTTCTTCTTCTTTCCCCCCCCCTCTCTCTCTTTGCCCTCTCTCGTCCGTCCAGTCGCTCGCTTGCTGCCTTAATTCCTCTCGACTCCAAGCCGTCTCCTTCCCTCCCTACCTCTCACCGGGCTCTCTCAAATTCTTTCTGCGACCTTCGAATGCGCGAGCAAGCGAAGTCGCAGAGGTGCACAAAAGGAGTATACAAGGGAGAAAGCAGATAGATGAGTGCCGCAAGCGCTTCTTGAGGGAATTGCCGCTCAGGAGAGGGAGGAGCCCTAGCAGTACGAGGAGGAGAATTAACCGATCGATCGTACACACGAATGAGTCCCCTTGATTTCCTTCCCTTCCCTTCCCTCCCTTCCCTTCTGTTCCCTCCCTTCCACTGACAAGGACTGGGCGGGTCCTCTTTCCTTCTTCTCTCTTCCCTCTCTTTCTCTCTCCTGCTTCCTTTCCTCTCTCGGCGACCACGTCGAACGAAGGAGCCGCACCTAGCTCTTCCTGATGGAAGGCAGGCAGGTTGCATGACTGCCTGCCTGTAGTGTCTTCTCTTTCAACACAGCATTCTTCTCTCCCCCTTTTCTTTCTTCTCCCCC
>JAHBMJ010003031.1:34188-94117 GCA_018398765.1 Chromera velia
CCCCCCCCACCCAAAGAAAAGCCCTCCTGAAGCCTTCCTGCAGAAGCCCCCGCATGCAACAGGCCTGGTGCAGAAAAGAGGAGCTAGTGTGAGTGTGAGGAGGACAGCTGCAGGAAGAACGAGAGAGAAGGAAGTAGAGAAGAGCGACCTCACAAGTCGAAGAGCTGTGCACGGGCTGTCTGTCGGGATAACCAACCTTAATTTCTCTTCGTCCCCGAAAGCCTCCCAGGAAGTCACGCCACATGCATGGATGTGCATGGCAGGCCAATCCGAGGAGGCCCTCTCTCTCCCTCTCCCTCTCTCTCGCTTGTGCAAGCAAAAGACTCAAAAGGCAAGTGCTGGGGGAAGGGATCGGCGTGAGCATCCGACTGACAGGCTTTGCCGTCGCCGTTTCACTCTCTTCTCTTGAAAGAGGAAGTTGGGGGGAAGGGAAAGGGAGGCGAATGAATCGGGTGCATACATGTGGAGGGGATGAGGGGAGCAGGAATTAAGGAGTGAAGGGGGGAAAGAGGAATCTGAAACAACCAGCCCCCTCTTTAATTCCGTGGAGGGAGAACTCCGTCAAATTGTTCAGCCTCTTCCTCATCCCTTCCACTTTCCTGCTCTGCCAGTCGCCGAAAAAGCATGCGCCTTCTGCCTTTTTTTCTCCCGATTTTCTTCCACCAGACTCGCCCCTTAACTCCCCTAAATTCCGTTCACCCTTCCTTTCTCTATCCCCCAAGGGAGGGACCTGCAGACGAGAAAAGGATCGGAGAGGAGGGGAGACCTTCAGAAATTCGCTTCCCGATTTGAATCCTCTCTGTCTCTCCCTCCCTCCCTGCCTCCTTCTTTTGTTCGAACAAGCATCCCTCGCAATCCAGCCCAACGCCCTCTCTCTCTCTCTAGGACACAGACTGCGACGCCGTCTCCTTCCTCACAGGCACCCTGATGGGTCCTGGGGGTGGGGCGGGTGCTGCTGCAGTCAAGTTCTGCATCTCCCAGAACCTCAGAGGACAAGGAGGGGGCGTGCACAGGCTCCCCCCCTTGGTCCCCCTGTCTGCCCACCATGCCTCCGGCCCCGACCCGAACGGCCGATCCCGGAAGTGCCACGCAGTCACGAAAGGCATGCCCCAGCACTTGTACCCGAGAAACGAAGCCGTGTGGCAGAGACCCTCAGTCTCAAGTCCTGTGGCATTGAACAGATGGATGGACAAAGAGAAAAAAAGAAAACGTGACAGGAAAGAAGTAGGCAGACAGAAGCTGGGCCTTAGGGAGACGCCTAGCTTTGCTGGCAGAAAGTCGGAAGGAAAAGAATGAACGAGAGAAGCAGGGAACGGCCATGCAGGAGATGAGGGAGATGCGTGATCACGGAATGAACGCAAAGGCACACAGAAACAAAAGAGAGAGCGGAACACAAGAGGTAGACTACTGGAGACACGGAGAGAGACAGAGAGAAAAACTCAGAGAGGCACAAAGACGGACAAGAAGAAGAGACCGACCATCAAACCCATCCTGTCTCCACTCACTCCCCACTACAGAATTAGTTGTGAACAAAGCACCGTCTCTGTGGACTTCCGCCTGTTCACACGCACACACACACACACACACACACACACGTAAAGGGGTGTAATACAGACGGGCAAGTCCTGGGGACAACGGCAGAAACAAACCATCGACCTGCCTCTCTCGCCTTCAAAAAAACTGAAACAAACCAGATGAAAGATGCGAAAGCGGAGACAGACAGAGACACCAACGAAGAAAAGAAAGTCCTCACCCACCTGTACAAACAGCACCGTCCCCCCGACTGAGTGAAGCCTCACGAGGTCCGCATCGCACCTGAATGCATGCCTCAATGACATCAAAAGAATCAAATCCGATGACAAATTTGAGGGGAGGGAAAGGGAATCAAACAACAACCAACGCACAGGCTGAGCCGTCTCACCGATTGATGGCCTCGAAAAGACACAAAGGATCTACGCACATGTATGCAAACCATCCTTCTCATGCACACAGAAAGAGACGATGAAGGAAGCAACAGCTGAGAGGAGAAGAAGAGGCAAGAACGAGAGAGAAACGGGTGCATGGATGCGGATGTTCGTCCGGTGACCAAAGCACCCAGTCAGCTGGCTGCACGGCAGAGAAAAAAAAAAACAAAATCAACAAAATGAAAAAAAAAAAAAAACGGAGCCTCGACCCCTCCTCTAGCCCTTCCCTTCCCCTCTCACCTCTCCCGCAGCTCCGACAAATGAAACGTCTGGTTTTCGATGTTTCCGGGTTCAAAGTCCTCGAGGGGGTCCTGGGGGTTCAGGAGAGGGGGGGGGACAGCTTGAAGGAGAAAGGCAGCTGTAGTCTGCTAGACAGGATTCTACAGAGAGGGAGAGAGGGGGCCGTGTAGAGAAGGACGAGAGACTCGCACCGGCATCGGACTTCACTTCTCGTCACAAAAGCGTCTCTCTCTCTAACATCACTTGTTCGGCACATCTCCTTTTTGGTGCATCTCTACGCACTCCAGGCTCGGGTCACTGCCTGACTGACTGACTGACTGACGTCTGAGTAGAACCCCTTGTTCCAGTAGGCGAGGTCTCTCTGCAGACACGTGGGCCTCTTCCTGTACCCATACCTGAAGGAAGGAAGGAAGGCAAACAGGCAGGCAGGCAGGTAGAAGATGCATGGAAAGACAATCAATCGCGCATGGACGGTCTCTTTCTGCTTTAGCCATTCATTCTTGTACAGATGCCAGCACTCGATCCTATTGACTAATCGGAGACACGGTCCATCAATCCATCAGGCGCGCAAATCTCCCCCCGCCCTTCCTCTTTCCAGAGGCGCAAGGCAGCCTGCTAAAGTGGAAAGGAACCGTTGAAAGAACACGCAGGCAGAAATCATTCTCTTCTCTTCACTAACGAACACTAGCTCACCCACCCCCCTACTCACCCACTAACTGACCACGCATTCATATCATAAGAGTAGGCAAGAGAGTCGCCCTCCATCGCCGTGTTCACCGTCACGATCGGCTTCTTCGACCGGACCTGCAACAGTCAGAAATGCAAACGCAAACAGTCAGTCGATCATTCATGCAGCATCTCCTATCTCTCCCTGTCTCTTCCCCTCCCTTCCTCTCTCCTTCCTTCTGTGTGCCTGTGTGTATGGATGTTGTCTGGGTGGGCGTGTCCTCAATACGGGAAGCTTTCGTCGAACCCCACTCTGCACACCAGACCCTGAGGCTTTCCAACACTCCCCGTACAGTCGAATGAATCAATGAATGATCTGCATGGTCTTCTGTGTGTCCCCCCAGAAGAACCCGACCATCTATCTATCAGTCACAGAAACACACCCAACACTCAGTGTGTCTGTCAGACTGACGATGAGAGACAGCGTGTCGGGCTCTAGACTGGTGATGTCTGCGTCCATCCAGAAGACCGCGTCGTCCTGCCGCCCCAAGGCCACACTCAAAAGGAAATTTCGGAGCCGTGCAAGCAGCTGCCTTCGGGGGCCCTGGAGCCATCTGCACACACACACACACACACACACACACACACATACACACACACACACACACACACACACACAGAGGTACGAACCCTCCATGCATACAGACAGCCCCTCTGGATGCATACCAACACCCCCTTTCAGCCATTTTCCCACGCTCTATTCTCGCACGAGGTGTCCGCGTGTGCACATCCCCGACTCTCCTTTTCCATGCACTCCCAAACCAAACTTGAGTTTTCCAGGTAGGCCTGCACAGAGAGAGAGCACTGAAATAAATGCCCACCTGTCCGTTCTGTTTTCCCTCAAAAGTCCCAGCACGCTCCTATCCTTGTGGATCAGGAACCCCCTGTTGAAGTGCCCCAACCGGATACGCTCACAAAAAGCCGTGCGCATCCGCTTGTAGGGGTCCTCGTCACTCACAAGAAGTGCCACCTGAGGGCACACAGAGGAAACACACACACTCTCTCTCTCTCTCTCACACACACACACACACACACTCACTCACTCACACACGTACACACGAATGGCGAGAAGGAGAGAAGGGACAGCAAAGAGAGACACAGGAGGATTTAAATACATAAAAAAGTATCACAAAAAGGAAATCACCGTACAGCAAAGAAATTCAAAAAAAAATCACAAAAAGGAAATCACCGTACAAAAAGAAATCACAAAAAGGAAATCACCGTACAGCAAAGAGATTCCGAAAATTCCTCCCTCAGTTTGTCCCACAAACCCTGCATGGATGGACCCTGTCCCTCCAGCCAAGTCACCGACCGACCGACCAACCGTTGAGTTCGCCCAAATGAGACAGACAACAAAAAAAATCATTTCTCAAGGAAGAAAATGGAAAGAAAGCTTCACATCGACAGCAGGCCATGCAGACCGACAGACAGACAGACCGAGATGAGGTGCCGAGGGTACTGCAACATCTCCACCGTCTGAAAGTAGTCCAGCAGACCCCTCCCATACCCAAAGTTATCTTCGTTCTTTATCACGGAGGCCACCAGAATGCGCTGGTGGAGGTGAGTGCCTCCTCGGTCCGCTGATGAAGAGGACGAGGACGAAGGAGAGGAGCCCCCCTCTCCTCCCTTCTTCCCCTCTGACTCTGCCTCTCTGTGCTGCTTCCTTCTGACAGAAGAGAACGGAGAGTTCCCTCGAGAGTGCCTTGCAATCACCATTTCGTAGCTTCACACACACACACACACACAAAGGATGTGACAGGCAGCATATGCAATCGATATGGTTCTTGGGTATGTTGATTTGACCTCTCCGGTTGACCAGCCGAACTGAGACAAACCAACGAAAACGCGGAAAGAAGAGGAAGCAGAAAGATGCAGAGCTATACTACAACACCAGCCGTTAGAATCCCACACTGCTGTTCCCTCACTAACCCCCCCTTCTGCAAATCCACCCACCCACCCACATACCTTCTGTATACCCTCTCTTGGCACACGGTGGTGGGCACGAAGGGTTTGCCCTGCCATCCTGAGGGTTCCTTCGGGACTGCACACACCTGCAGGCAGGCAGATAGGCAGAGAGGAAAGGAAAGAGACAAGCAGGTGGACAAGGGAGGGGGGGGGAGTTTAACAGTGAAACGGGAAAAGGAGGCGGCAGACTGCCGCGCGTACGGGAAGGCTGAAGACAGAAAGAAGTCATTTGTCTTCTCCCATTTTCTTCCCTATTCTTTCTCTCACTTGTATCCCACGCACACAACCGCATCTCCCACTCAGACGCGAGAAGATCCCATTTCCTTCCTCCCTTCCTTTAGAAAAATGAGTCTCCAGAAAAGGGGAAGTGATACCCCGTCGGTGGGAGTTGAAGAATGTATTCCCATTGGGAAAATTGCACAAGGAAGCCATAACAAACAGTCGCTGGCTTCCCCGCAAGGAAGACCGACCTCCTCTTCCAGGAATGCTCCTTGGTCTGACATCTGCTCTTCAACTAGCACGGGCAGGGGGGCATTTCGTTCCCTCGACTCGCTGTACAGATTCCGTCTCTGGAATCCCTCTCGTTCTCGTTGTTTCTGTCTGTGCCGTCCGTATATCTTTAGGGTGATCCACATGAAATCGCAAGCCCTGTACATGAGCACCAGAAGCCCCGCCAGCACAGCGGTCACCACCAACTTGTCTATCAATGCTCCCATCCTTCCCGCAGACTCCCGACGCAAGGCCGAATAGAATAAGGAAGCAACCTAGGGAAGCCCTTGTCTTGTCTCCTTTTCAGGGGCAGTTCGCGCCTTCCCCAGTCGAACTGATTTTCTGCCCGCACAGGCCTGCCTCAGACAGAAAAACTACAAGTGAACAGATGAGGACGCCGGAGTCTCCATTCCTCCCGGCAGGAAAAGATGACGATTAGTTACTCAAGATCCAACAAAACAGCTCTACTGCGATCATACAACCGCCAAATAATCGGACAAAATCGAACGACTGTCTTTTGCCTGGATGCGACCAGCCTCAGCGTGTCCTCTCTCTGTTTGTCTTTCAGTCCATCTCCCTCAAAACGATCGTGCGGATCTTAGGCATGCAGACTGAAATTTCTTTTGAGTACCACAACCCAGCCTAGTCGTTGGAAACGAAGTGGAGGATGGTCTCGTGTTGATAAACTCTTGAAGTGAGCCTGCAGGGACAGGTCTTCAGAGACTCCCAGCTAGCATCGACGCGAGAATAGCGTTCGCGTTTGGATTTCTGTGAAATTCTGTGAACACACGTCGAACATTTCGACGGAGTGCCCCGGCAACTTGTATAGTTCCAAATTTATGCGGCGCGGGGGGCCAATTCATCCTTGCATGGGCCATGCAATGATGGGCCCTTCAATTGACGCACAGAAAAAAAAAAAAAAAAAAACGACAATACAGATGTGATACACCTCGCATTCAGGTCTCCCTCTGCGATACACTCTAAGTTTTTGTTAGTGCCTTAGAAAAAAAATCACGGATGTAATCATTAGAAGTCTGCGACCCTTTCTAGCGTTTTTTATTGAAAAAAGTTTTTGGGCCCCTGAGAGACTGCCCTCCGTGGTTCGAAGAACTGCCCTCTGAGACGACGTGCGTGTGCTTGTCAAACGAACGCATGCATACGTGCCTTACCTTGATTCGTCTTGTATGACTCATTTTTTCTGCCTGACTTCCATCAAATTCCGAGAGGACGTCACATGAACTGCGCTTTTAATCTCCACCATAGCACTGCAAATACCCGAACGAAGCACTTACCTCACACTCGAGCTCAGGAACCGTACCCGCACACGTCTTTTCTTTCTGTCGTTTCCCTCCACCCTTTCCTTTTCTAAGCCAAGAAGATGAGAGAAATCATCAACGTCCAGTGCGGCCAGGCCGGAAACCAGATGGCCACCAAGTTCTGGGAGGTTATCTCTGACGAGCACGGAATTGACGGGGTCCGTCAAGACTCAAGCAGCCGCCAGCCTCCCAACTGCCTCGTCCTGTGTTCTGAAAGAAACCTTACAACTGTTGCCCGTTCTCTTTGCCAAATGAATGATTGCAGGAGGGTGCCTTCCACGGCGAGAGCGACCTCCAGGTTGAGCGCATTAACGTCTTCTACAACGAGGCCACCGGAGGAAGATACGTCCCCCGTGCCGTGCTGGTCGACCTCGAGCCCGGCACTCTCGACTCCGTCCGTGGTAGGTTCCTTGTTCAGTGTGTGGGCAGATGGATAGGTGAGATGTTGTTTGCCTGACCTACGTGGTAGTGATGTCGCCTGCGGGCGGGCTTAGGTGCTTTGTCTTCTTGCCCCTTTCTTTTGAAAAGGCTGTAGACTGGGCTGCTAGCGCAAGAAACGTGCAAATGCGACGCTTCTGAAGTGCAGAATGTCTGAAAAGCGACTGAAAACTGGTTTTCATTTTGATTTCACAAACAACTGTTGGGATATCGGACAAACGGAAACAGGGAAAGAGGTAGAGAAATAGTACCCCCAGGTGACACAATTCATCGTACAAGTACATACGTGCCTCCTGCATGGGGTTGGAGTTCCTGTGTGCACTCCCAACAGACTGGCGTCCAATGGACATTCCCTCCGCTTGACAGTGTGCCTCTGTCCCGCCTTCACCTTACCTCAGACTTTCCTTAGATTGATGTCCTTCTTTTCTGTGTGTGTCTGAGCAGCCTGCGCCATCGGAAACCTTTACCGTCCCGATAACTTCATCTTCGGACAGAACGGAGCAGGAAACAACTGGGCGAAGGGATACTACACAGAGGGCGCAGAGCTCCTCGACCAGGCTCTTGACATTGTCAGAAAGGAGGCAGAGGGAGCAGACGCCCTCCAGGGCTTTCAGCTCTGCCACTCTCTCGGAGGAGGCACAGGATCTGGTCTCGGCACTCTCCTCTTGACAAAGCTGAGAGAGGAGTACCCCGACAGAATCATTCAGACCTTCTCTGTCTTCCCCTCACCCAAGGTCAGTCAGTCAGCGGGAGGACAGACACCGCGTGTGTCAATGTACATGCGCGGAGTCAGATAGACAATCCACTTCCAGTCGCTCTCCAGAGTCACCCAGACAGTGCACACACGCATGAAACACCCGCACCCACACAGATTGTCGCTACCTTTTCCTCACCCAAGGTCAGTCAGCCCGACAGTCGCTCAAGCAGTCAGCAAGTCAAACAAATCTTCTGGAGTCCAGGCACCGAGAGAAAGAGAAGGAAGGAGAAAAAGAAGATACAGAGAAAGTGCAGTGCTTCCGTTTCTGGCTGAGTGAGTCGATGCGTTGCTTTAATTCCAGTCCCAGACGACCCCTCCCTTTCCCTCCACACAAACCGCCGGCGACGTCTCTCTCATCCTGTCGTTGTGATTCAAAGAAATCATCCTTCTTCTCTTTTTCTTTCCACTCACTTTTCTTTTTTCTGCGCTCACCCCACCCCCCATATTCATGCTGCTCCCTCTTCCTTTCTTCCTGTCTGCCTGCCTGTCTGTCTGCCTGCGTGCAGGTGTCCGACACCGTTGTGGAGCCCTACAACGCCACTCTCTCCGTCCATCAGCTGGTCGAGAACTGCGACGTTGTGCAGGTACGGCAGTGTACACACTCTCTCTCTCTCTTCTTTGTGCTCTCTGCGCTTAAAAAGAAAGGGACCACAAGTCTCGACTCGCATCTCTTCGCTGCATGTGCATGATCGGAGGGAAGGTGCAACACCTTTTTTTAAAGATCCTTTCTCTCCTGCTCATCTTGGAGAGATCGGAAGGAAGGTGCAACACCTTTTTTTAAAGATCAAACGTTGGCTGTCCTTTCTCTCCATGATGACTGACTGACTGAGTGACTGCAGGTGATTGACAACGAAGCCCTGTATGACATCTGCTTCCGCACTCTGAAGCTGACCACTCCTACCTACGGAGACCTGAACCATCTGGTCTCTGCAGCCATGAGCGGAGTGACGTGCTCCCTCCGATTCCCCGGACAGCTGAACGCAGATCTCAGAAAGATGGCAGTCAACCTGATCCCCTTCCCCCGTCTCCACTTCTTCATGATTGGGTGAGCGGGTAGGGAGTCTTTTCTCTGCTGCATCCGATATTCGTTTGTTGAACGAACAGGCAGCTTTGTTTGTTTCCTTCCCTCCTTCCTCCCTTTTGCCGTGTTCATGGTTGCATTGTGTTCGAATGAATTAGTGATCGGAAGAGACGTCTTCATAACTGCCGACCGGTTTTCACACTCGACTCTACTCTGGTTTCTCTCTTGTATGTCGAAGATTCAAGACACAGTCTCCGTCCATCACAAGCCGGTTAAAGCGCTTCTCGCATCTTTCCTTCCGCTTCTTTCGCCCTTCGCCACTTTCAGTCCACCCCCCCTTCCTGCCACGAAAAGGCCGTCTGCGTGATTGAATGAATGCGTAGATCAACAGAAATGATTTATTCTTGTCCCTCCCCTTCGTTGTGTCTGTGTCCATCTGTGGGTCTGCAGATTCGCCCCCCTGACCGCCCGCAACTGCCAGCAGTACCGCTCTCTGACCGTCTCTGAACTCACTCACCAGATGTTCGACTCACGAAACATGATGTGCGCTGCTGATCCCAAGCTCGGACGCTACCTGAGTGCATGCGCCATGTTCAGGGGAAGAATGGCCACACGGGAAGTCGACGCACACATGATGGCTGTGCAGGTCAGTAAGTACGTCAGCCTGTCTTTCTACATGCGGGGTACATTTTGCATCTGTACACCCCCATCCATCAGTATGCGATAAGCTAGACGACAACCCACCAACCACACTTGTTTGACTGCTCCCTCGAGAGATAACTCGCTGAGAGAACGATCGAGAGAAAACTTTTCGTTTTTTTTCTTTCTTTCCTTGCAGACAAAGAACTCTTCCTACTTCGTCGAGTGGATCCCCAACAACATCAAGTCCTCTGTCTGTGACGTCGCCCCCAAGGGTCGGTCTGATACAGACAGGCAGTCGGGGGGCCATGCGTTCTTTCAGGCTCTTGCGCAAAGGGGGGGGATTCAGTTCGTTGGATCCTTGCTCTGCTTCCTCTAGTGTGCGTTGCTCTGCTTTCTCTAGTGTGCCTGTGCGGACACGTGTGTGTGAGTGATGTGTTCGCGTGCATGTCTGCGGCTGCGCGTGTACATGTGTGTGTACGGTTTTCTGTCTGGTTCCACGAAGACTTCTTCATGTTGTTTTGCGGTTTTGTTGTTTTTTGCCCTGCATGCAGGTCTCAAGATGGCCTCCACTTTGATTGCCAACTCCACGGCAATCCAGTCAATGTTCTCCAGAGTCGCAGAGCAATTCACCAAGATGTTCAGAAGAAAGGCATTCCTTCACTGGTCAGTCAGTCAGTCAGTCAGTCTGTCAGTCAGTCAGTCAGTCAGTCAGTCAGTCAGAGAGATACCAATCGGGATGAGGTTCTCTTGTGTAACCTCACAGCCTCACGCAGTGTTTTTCATGGAATATGTTTTTCGATCCCGACTACCGTCATGACGACCGAAAAGAGGAGAGAACCCGATCCGATGATTTCTTCAAGAGTACAGAGAAGGAATGAAATCTGCCCGGCCTCCTTTCACTCACTCAGGCTGCCCTTCCCCTCCTCTCTTCCGCTCTGTGAGTACCACTCATGTGAGCAACCGATCGAAGACAATTGCAGACAAAAACAAAAGCAGCTTTTCTTTACTTCTCTTCGTCCGTTTGTTCCTCTATTCCTTCGTTCGTTCGTTCAGGTACACCGGAGAGGGTATGGACGAGATGGAGTTCACCGAGGCTGAGTCGAACATGAACGACCTGGTGTCCGAGTACATGCAGTACCAGGACGCAACAGCAGATGAGTTCGACGAGGGAGAGGGAGAGGATGAGGTCGGCGGAGACGAGGAGGAGGAGGGAGAGGAGGAGGAGGAGTAAATGGAAGGGGAAAAGATTAAGAAAGAAAAAGTGCACGCCCCTTGATGCTTTCTCTTTTTCTTTCCTTCTCGGTTTGTTCTGGTTCTGTTCTCTTCGCGTCTTCCCTGCACAAATGCACTTGCTTCATCGGTGAGAATAGGGGAAGAGCGAGAGAGACATGCAGGTCGAGCGAAGATAAATACAGCCGCCGACACATTTTGACTGGAAGGCCTGACAGCCGAGAGGGAGGGGAGGGGGGCGTGCGAGAGAGAGGGGAGAGAGTGAGTGAATGGACTGAAGGGGGTGGGGGATCGGTATGATCGATGATTACCTACAGCGAAGTCTATTCGTGTGCGTTCAAATGATGCATGCATATACTTGACTGGTAGATGGATGGGTGGAAAAGGGGTTGCAGGCTCCTGCGTGTGCAAGAAGAAAGAGAAGAACAAAATGCTCGATGACAGTGTTTGTTGCAGCTGTACCATTTCAAAACCTTTCCATTTCCCTTTTGCCTCTATTGACTCCCCGTGTTTCCCCCTTTCGTTCGTTACTGCCACCCGACTTTTCTAATCGAACACTTTCGAGCATACAGCAACGACGCACATACGCAGAAAGAAAAAAAAAAAACAGAGTTCACCCTGATCCAAGCATGTGTCAACTGATGACCTCCCGATCCCCGTACATGAACTAAATGAGTGATTGACGCACGCAGTTTGCTTGCCTGCCTGCCTGCACGCTTAATTGGTTCTTTCTTTGGCCTTAAACCCTTCAAGCCGGTCCGTTCCGGCATACAGCAGCCGTTTGCTTGTGTGCCACACGTACCGCAAGCGTCCCTCTGTCAACGAACACCCATTCAAACTTAACTGAAACCTGCTTGTAAATCATCTTTGTCAGGATCGAAGGATTGATGAGTGAGCCGTTAATACATTAATGTTAGACTCGGTTTCTGGGCTTTCACTCGATCCGTATGTATGCCACTGGCAGCTCTCTATCCTGGTCTCAGGCTAATTAGTAGTTTCTAGCTTAATTTAATAGCTAAGTAGCTATTCTAGTACCTTAGTCGCTATCTTTAGAGCTGTTAATATCTCTGAGTAGTATTATCTCGGCGATAATCTTGCTAAAGCTGTTTCCAGCCCGGATGCCTCGCCTCATGCAATCATCATACGCTAGGTTCTTAGGAGTGACTACCAGCCCTTCTCAGAAGGCCTTTGATTACCATCAAATTCAAGTTGGTAACTCAAATTTAGTAACTGGACTCGTGTTACTGGAGAGGTCTGAGAAGGCTACCGCTACCCTAAACCACTACCGCAATAATCTAATTGGTAATTGCATGTGGCCTGTAATATGTAATGACTATCAAACTCTATACTACTAAGAAATGTGTTGAATCCCCCTGGCTTTAATATAAGAGAAACACATTTTCAAAGACTGTGTACAATGTAAGAAAAATCATTTTTAAACTTGTTACTTGTTTTGACTAAGTTGTTTCAATATTATTACCTGGCCACCCCCCTGACCTGGCCACCAGCCTCGCACGGGCCTGTAGTGGACCGCAGAGCACTCTAAAACATCCATTATTCTTCTCATAATCTGTCCTATATTTATCAAAGTCATACCTAGAGTCATGCAAATCTACAGTTGCATAGGGTTACACTACTCTAGCTAGTACGCTAGCTGTAAGCCTCTGACAAATTGCACTCTCGCAATCACCTAGGCTATCAGTTATTTTAAAATTTTAAAGTAACATTTACAGCAATCAATAACTCGGATAGCAATGCATTTGTGTCAACTTGAAGTGCGTGTCACACCGTTTGAATCTTAAAGCTAGTTTTCAAAAGTGCAAAGAGGCACACTGTCTCCTGCATGCAGGGAGTGTGGGTATTCACGCCCACACAAAATTTATGGACCACAGAATGGCACAGATGATACCACAGATTGCCGATCGACTAGCCGATCGAGTCTGAAAGAAGCGTTAAGAACAGACTTTGAGCATTACAGAGCCTGCATTGACGTAACGAGGCACTGGATTCGTGACTGGAAGAAGGGAGGACTTGCGTCCAAGTTGATTTCATTTGAAGGGAACACGCCCACATCTGGGAAACAGAAGAAACGGAACAGCGATCGATACTTGAGAAAGAAAGGCAAGAACAGAAAAAACAGCAGCTTGCCAAACCGTTATTCATGGAACAAAAAAGAACCAAAAAAAAGCCACATCCATCAGCAAGGGAAGCGTTAAAGCAAAAAAAAAGACACTGGTGCCATCGACACACCTTTCAGACCGATGTTCAGAAACAAAAGGATAGATGGAGAGATCGACCGCATGACTGACTGAACAGCTCTTGCATGTCAGTTTCCCCTCTCCTGTCTCTTTTCCAATGAATCAAATCAACTCATACGCATGGTCGCCCTTGTTCTCACTCTCAACCCTTAGAATTGTTTCACTCATCCCGAGTCCGATCGCAACCGACCCAGAGAGAGGAGAGAAGGGCAGAAATGGAGGAGAGAAGAGAAGGGGGATCGGAAAATGAATGGGAAGGAAAGGAAGCGTTAGAACAATGAATCAATTTAAAAAGGTAGCACAAAGAGGAAATGAAATCGCTCAGACAGATAGATAGAGACTCAGAGGGATGGACGCGACACCCCACAAAACAAGGAAAGAAAAAGAGCCTCTCCACCTTGCAGCTTCACCCAACCTTTTTGTTCACACGTTCCACACTCTCCAGGTCCCCCCGCCAATCTGCGAAGAGCCTTTCCTTATTTCTCCTCCCTTCGGTCTGTCTCATTTTCTTGGACACAGGCTTTCTCTCTCTCTCTCTCTCTCTCTCTCTCTCTCTCTTTTTTTCTCGTCTCAATCCCTGATCGAGAAGAGACCCCTCCCCGTTCTCTCGCAGGACACCGGCCGGGGGGGGAGGGGCCGATTTGATCCCTCCCGCTTCCTTCCTTCCTTCCTTCTTCTTTCACTCAGCATCTGTCAACAATTATACGGCTTTTTTCTTGAAAGCCATTCGCACCGGCAATCAAACCCAAACAAAATAGAAACACATTCCATCAAATGGATTTTTCGAGCAAATTTTTCAACGAACGCCCCCTGCATGCAAAGCATGAATTGAATGAATTTCACGTCCCCGTCATTGCTTTCAGCATCAGATCAAATACAAAAAAAGTGACGGCATGATTCACGACAGCTCTCACCAGTTTCGGTGTGAGACCATCAAAGAACGCCCCGACGCCGCCCCTGTCCCAAATCTCTCGTGCAGTCTCAATCGCCCCTTTTGCATCCTCCGCACTCCCCCCCACAGTGCTTTGCTGTGCCGTCTTCACGACATCAATAGGATACACAGGAAGCCAACATGCACATCCGGCCGCCGCCCCCCCGACCAACGGTGCCAAGGCCCCCAAGAGATCTGTGGCCCCAGTTTGGGGGGACATGAAAAGAGAATACGCAACAAAGTAAATACCATAAGAGGGAACCTCCCGAGCTATTGTGGGCCCCAGGCCCCTGAGCATTAACCCCTTCCAGCCCTCTGCCAAGATGACCGCGCGCCAGGCAGAAAGCTCATCCGAATACGAAAAACCGTCAGTCTCCTTTTCCGTCTCCTTCCCCCCCTCACTCAGAGACTGAAGCATTACTTTGATCCTTTCAAAGGGAGCCACCACAAACGATGTCACCAAACCCGCAAACATCGCCGCAACAAGCAGACCAAAAGCAGAAAGGGACATGGCAGGGTCAACACACGCGTTCCACTGCTGCAAGGCAAAGTCATTTGACGCAAACGCCACCGCCTTGATAATGGCCTGCCCTAGGACCATCGCCCTCACCCCCTTGTAGAACCCCGCGAAGCCCTCTGTCTCCAACACACGACGCACTGTCTCCAGCATGGACGGAGACGGCGGAGAGAGTGTGGCACGTCTGCCCAAGGAGGCCACCGACCGTCTTCCCCTTCCTGCCGGCACGGAGACCAGCGCTCCCGCGTCCGTTGGTGTTGGAGACGGGAGAGCTTCAGGAGTCAGGTCTGTCTCCATGGGTCTGCTTATCTGCGCCTTCGTCTTCAGAGTGTCGAACGGATAGGCAACAAAGACCCCAACAGCACCCCCAACAGACCCAGCTATCAGGGGCGCTGCTGCTGGAGGAATCAGGAAACCCGGGCTCGGGCTTCGCCCTTGCTTTTGGTTATTCCTTCGTGCGAGAAGAGAGAATTGGGGCGAAGCTGCTTCAGGGACAATAAGAAGGCACAGAAGGAGAGCACACCCCAACGAAGCAAGGCCAGTGGGAAGGCCCCAAAGAGAACCGTGGGCCCTCCTGGCCCCTCTCATGGGGAGGGAGAATTAGCTCGGCACCCGCTCCAAAGGATTTCTCTCCCCGCGTCTCCAAGACGTAGTCAAGCCTCCAGCCCACCCAAAAAGCCACAGGTACACACACAGGATAGCATTCAAGGTTGCTCGCTCACTTGTCGTATGATTACAGAAGGAATGCTTGGTGATCGTCACTCCGATATGCTCCGATGCATTGGCAGCCGTATGATGCCGTATGATGCATATAGTCTTCCACAGCTAAAAAATCGGGTTATACGATTCCCGCCCGGATGAAAAATCGGGTTGCAGGTAAAATCGGGGGTGCGCGCATATATCGAGCTCACGCATTTTGTGCGTATTCCGGTATCGGATACCCTGGACATTAATTTGTGTGCATTTTTATAAAAAATAAATTATAGATGCATTCAACTTTAAAGAAATCTAGTCCTGAAGAAAATTTACTTTTCAAATCATTTACTGTCATTTAACATTGACATGAAACTTTTCTTTCCTTGCAATTTGTGACACAAAGTCTGATTTCTCTGTTCTCTCCCTGGGTGCACCGCTCATCTCCAAAGCAAGGGGGGTGTGCGGGGTTTGCACGACAGATTTCACACTGCGTGACAGGGCGATGAGCCGGCCTGGAAGGTTCAGTCTCAGCGGAAGGAAGCATTCTGTTGCATCTCCGGACTCCCCCGCAGACTCTAAGGGGGCCTTCGCATTTAAAACACAAGGCTTTTACGTGCAACCATAAGAGTTTCAGCTCTCCCATCCACACACCTTGCTCATCTATCAAGAGATCCCTCCATTCAGGACCCCAGACTCGAAGAAGGGTTTCCACTGTGTGTAGTTCTGTCTCCCCGCTGTGAAACTTGCTGAAAAAAGATCCTTTCACTGGCGTATGCTTTAACTGAGGCCGTGCCTTGGTCACTATTCCCTCACCCCAGAGAGCAGCTGTCAATCCAAGTGCCCAATCCGTTTCTGCCTTCAACCCTGCTTCCTCTGTCTTAACAACATCCACCACATAGAGACGGACTGTCTCTCTCTTCATGCATTTTACCCAATCTGTCCCCCATTCTGCAGAGAAATGAAATTTAAAATTGTGTCGGCCGGGAATCCCCCACACGCGATGCTCAGCAATCGTGTAAGCCCTCTTCTCCCCATCTCGGGGGCCCGCTTTCTGCAACCCTGCCCACACTCTGAAAGTCCCCTCGTCAGTGGTGCCTGTAATGACATACGGCACAAAGTCTCCCGCTTTCACTTTCCTACAAGCAAACTTCTCATTTCTCTCTTCTAACACTTGCACAAGAAGTGCTCTGTCTATCCACACAGCCTCTGCTTCCTTTTGAATCGACCTCCAGATCTCAATTAACAAAGGAGGAAGTGTGCACATTGTTGCTTATAGGCAGCGAAGCCGCAATCCCCCCTGCCCAGCTTCAGGGCGGCCGCAAAAGAAAAAAATTGGCTCCTTTAGGGCTCTAAAGCTCGGGATCTGCCGGATAAGTCTTCCAGATAGGGGTTTGGACTTTCATTTTTCTTCTTGACCTCTCTCACTGACAGTAGAGATCATAACAGGAGCGTGAAAAAAAGACCTCAGTGGAGACGGCATATAATGATCAGATGTATGCATGCAATCTTCATCGCATGCATGTTGCATCTGTATCGGTAGACGGGCATCAATACGCGGCGCTCCGGCGGCGTGGCCCAGAAAAGGGCCCACAAATTAATGTCCAGGGTATTCGGTATGCATCCCCGACCAAACTATAAACTATGATGCATGCAAAACTGTGCCAAAACATGGCACTGAAAATAATTATTAATATATAGAACGGACAGTTTTCTGACAGGCTGCATATCAGTGCATGCATGAATGTAGGCTCACTATATTCACTTCTTTGCCTCTCACAGGTAGAAAGGTGAAACTTTCCGTCCTGTACAGACAGAGGTCGATCTTTGTGCAGACGGTCTGGCAGAGCAACCCGCTTTTGTGCATGTATATATATTTGTGTACGTCGACAACAGAAAGAACAAATACACAGAAAGAGTTAAGAGAGGTGACCAGGTTTTATGAGCGCTTCTCTCTAGAGCTTCGTTCTCTTGCTTGCACTTGTGCCCTCTTCCTTCTCAAGTCTGGGGGCGGATCGCAAGCTGGAGAGAGTGTCAAGCGAAAAAAGAGGACGAACGGCAGACGTTCGAACCCAAGGAGTGTCTGTGTGGGCAAAAGAGCAGAACACAAAGTACATTCGTTTGAAGCAGGACCAAGACTGACGCGAGCCTCTCTTGCGCTTCACCCGCAAACACAGGTGAGAAACTTGCCGTGTGCCTTAACATGCATGTAACGAGGGGGGGGAATCGCCAAGTGCGAAAAGGCCACGTCGACTCCAGAATGCGGCTGGGTACATGTTTACTCAGATGTGTGCATGCATGCGTGCGACAACCCGATCAGATCGATGCTGGAACACATCTTGAATGCACACTGTTGAAGTTCACGCAGGAACCTGCGAAGAGTCGTTTGAGGGGAAAGTCGAGAAGGGGCACATGAAGCAGGGCAAATCAAAGCAAGTGATTGGAAGAGACATGCATACAGTCAAGGCCTCTCTGAATATTAGAGATGTTTTTGCCATTCAGCCTTTCGCGATCAAAGCGCACCTTCCCCCTTCACTTCCTTCGCCGAATCCCTGCAGACTGAAAGAGCAGAAGCCCCGCAAAGCTTCAATTCTCTTCCGCAAGGGAAGAGAAGAGAAGAGAAGAACAAAAAGATTCGATCCGGAGGGGAGGAGGTT
This sequence comes from Chromera velia, assembly GCA_018398765.1. NCBI lineage: Eukaryota > Chromeraceae > Chromera > Chromera velia. Next base: position 52,033 of record JAHBMJ010003031.1, read on the forward strand.
ATCTAATCCGGCCCCGCAAATTCCCACCACCTACCTTCCGTTTGTAATTCAAATCATACATACAGTCCATTTTATCAGGTCTGCCCCGCATTTTGACTTCTTGTCTGGTCCTCTCAGGGGATCGATCAGGCGAGGGATCGAGACAAGAAAGAAGGGAACTGGAGGCGTCAGAAAGAAGCCAGCCAAAAACAAACAATGAAGACTTTCACACCGAAGAGGAGCAAGAAGGTGTCGAGGGACTCTTTCGTCCTGACTCTCTTCTTTCTCCACTTCATGGCATGCCACGGTCAGTCAAGCAAGGGTCACTGATCCATTTATTGTCTGTCCACGTGAGCAAACAAGGTGGTGGAGTGGGACTCATTCGGTTCCCTGTCTTATTCTGTAATGTGTCTTTCAGGAAAACAATGGCCAATCAAGATCATTGAATGATGGCTATGCATCACTGCTTTATTGCACGAATGAAGAATGTTTCACTTGTCCTCTCTTTCAAGAATGATGCATCCATCGTCTGTCTGCGGGAATGGGAGACATCAAACATGCCGAGGGAGAACATGCACATTTATGCGGCAGCATGCTTCAAGAATCTCCAAGTTCTAATTACGCAATCACCTCACTGCGGAGTGATGTCCCTTACCAGGAATCCCGCACAGCATCCAGCACCCTCCCCTTACCGTAATCATCATGCGCTGTTTCAAATTTCCTTATGATGGTTTCAATTCATGAGATCGCATGCGTGGTCTTATCCCCGTGTATACTTGATTGGGCTGTGCAGCTCCCCCCGCCGGAGAGGGAGGGGGACCCGGTGCAGGCACATTGTGCGGTGCCAACGAATACGTGAGCTCAAACATCTGCACTACGTGTCCTGCGGGGACAACAAACGCTGCAAATGACGACGCCTCCGGAGCAGACACGTCTTGTGACGGTCAGTGAGTGAGCGAAATGCGTGCGTCAGTGGACACCTTTTACGACATAAGAAAAAGAATGTTAGGTAATTACAGTGCACTGCAGGATGCAATGAATCTCTTCTACAGCCGATGCCCACCTACCCCTTCCACCATTCTTTTTCCATTTGTGTCGGCTAGGGCTTATGTTTCTGGTCAAAAACCGCGAAAATCCTCTTCTCGCACAGACCGGGACTGGCTGCTAGGATTTCATGATTCTGTCCGTTGTGATTTTAGTCGTGCATGTATTTGAGTGATGTGCAGCCACACTTTGCGGGGCAAATGAGTACGTGAGCTCCAACGTTTGCACCGCGTGTCCTGCGGGAACCACAAACGCTGCCAACGACGACGCGTCAGGAAGTGACACAACGTGCGATTGTGAGTCAGAAGAAGATACGACCTCTGCTTTTCGAGCAAGCTTTCATCTGTCTGTCTGGTCTCATTCGCCTCAAGGAAAACAGTCTCAGGTCTTTCTTTTGTGCCACCCTGCCCCTCCGTGTGCCTGCTTCCTCACTTTCTCAGGTGGTACAGGGTGAGGGTGCCTTTGCGTGAACGGATTGTGCTTCATGGTGTTTGCATGTGCGAGTGATGCGCAGTGATGCTCTGCTCGGCGAATGAGTACGTGAGCTCCAACGTTTGCACTGGGAGTGGGACTCATTCGGTTCGCTGTCTTATTCTGTAATGTGTCTTTCAGGAAAACAATGGCCAATCAAGATCATTGAATGATAGCTATGCATCACTGCTTGCACGAATGAAGAATGTTTCACTTGTCCTCTCTTTCAAGAATGATGCATCCATCGTCTGTCTGCGGGAATGAGAGACATCAAATGTACCGAAGGAGAACATGCACATTTATGCGTCAGCATCCTTCAACAAATTCCCAGTACTAATTACGCAATCACCTCACTGCGGAGTGGTGTCCCTTACCAGGAATCCCGCGCAGCATGCATCCAGCGCTCTCCCCTTACCGTAGTCATCATGCGCTGTTTCAAATTTGCTTATGATGGTTTCGATTCATGAGATCGCATGCGTGGTCTTATCCCCGTGTACACTTGATTGGTCTGGTGCAATCAAGCCACCGACCCAGACCCTAACGCTCTGCCTGCACAGGTGATTCGGGCAGATACTTCTCAGACAGGATCCACCACCGACACCGCAACCTTTACTTACAGCTGCAACAATGGGTACCAGCTTGTGAGGTCTGCAACGACAACGTTCACTTGCACAGGGACGGGAGCCGGCACTTCCGCTTGGCAGGGGGGGACTATCCCCACGTGTGCAGGTCAGTGGGTGGTCTCATCTGAAATGTTGCTGTGCGTCACAGCTGCGTGGGACTTATGGTGAGAGGGAGGCCCCTTGAGTCTATGCTCTCTCTGCCTTGAGGCCCCACACTGCATGCCCTGACTAGGTGTCTCTCAGCTAGGCCGGCCTTTCCGAAGGGCCAGCCTACAGACTGTAAAGAAAGATGTGACAACAACGTTCACCTCTTCTTCTTTCCTCACTTCCTGCTCTCCACCTTGACATGCGTATGTGCTCCTGCATGATTTGATTTCTTGTTTCCCTCATGCAGCCGTCTCCTGCGACGAAGCAAACGATCCCCAGCCCAACACCCTGAGTGCCCAGGTCATTCGCACCGACTCTGGACAGACAGGCACTACCACCGCGACCGCCACCTTCACCTACAGCTGCAACAACGGGTATCAGGTGGTTGGATCTCCCACCACCACATTCACTTGCACTGCGACAGGCGTGGGAACTTCCGCTTGGCAGGGGGGGACCGTGCCCACATGCACAGGTGAGTGGGTGGTCTCTTCAAGAAAAAGGAAATGCGTCGCAACCACAGTCAGACAGATTCCGTCGTGCACCCATGTTCTGCTGTGCTGCTCCAAACCGAGCTGCAGACCAGAACCAGTTTGCACCTCCTCTTCGCTGACTCCAGCATGATGCATCCATCGTCTGTCTGCGGGAATGGGAGACATCAAATGTGCCGAGGGAGAACATGCACATTTTTGCGGCAGCATCCTTTAACAATCTCCAAGTACTAATTACGCAATCACCTCACTGCGGAGCGATATCCCTTATCAGGAATCCCGGGCAGCATCCAGTGCCCTCCCCTTACCGTGTTTATCATTTCTCTGATTTCTTTCTGATGGTTTCGATTCATGAGATCGCATGCGTGATCAGATCGCTGATTGTTTGCACCCAGTTGTGCAACCATATGTGTGGCGTGGAAGAGTGATGAACCACGCAATCGTGACCACGTTCACACACACACACACACACACACACACACATATATATATATATATATATATGTACAGACACACACACACACACACACACACACATATATATATATATATATATATGTACAGACATACACACACACACACACACACACACACACACATACACATACACATACGCAAACTGAATCTCCATTATGATCCTGCACATGCACAGAGTAGTATGCATGGATGGATGGCATCTGCACTGGTAGACGAGTGCTCTGCAGTCAGACAGACCCCCTCCAGCATGATGCATCCATCGTCTGTCTGCGGGAATGAGAGACATCAAATGCTGTACGGCGCAGCCGCGTGGGACCTAATTATGGTGAGAGGGAGGCCCTTGAATCCTTCCATGCTCTCTCTCCACCTTGATATTCTGGGAGTGAGCATGAGACTCGATCAGTCCCTGCATCCCTCCTGCATGCGTGCGTGCGTATATATGCAGCCGTCTCCTGCGACGAGGTCAACGACCCCGCTCCGAATGCGCTGACTGGCCAGGTGATTCGGGAAGACAGCTCGCAGTCAGGCACATACCACACACACCGCCACCTTCACCTACGGCTGCAACAACGGGTATCAGGCTGTCGGCTCCCGAATACCCACATTCACCTGCACCGGAACCGCCTATGCAACGTCCCAATGGCAGGGGGGGACTCTCCCCACTTGCACCGGTCAGTTTGTCACTATGATGCTCAAGCGGCGCATTTTTGCGTTTGTGGTCGGTTGTTCGGTCGGTCGTTCAGTCCAGTCTATATGGACCTGGCGCCGGGTAAAACAATTTTGTGTGAGGCTACAATCTGTAATTATCACTTTGCAGGCTTTCAATTGTCAGAGCGGCACGAGAGTATCAGGATTTCACTCTGAAGGTCTCAATGCGTTGCCTGTCCCGAGCTCTCTTTGCGATCGATATCTGCTTCATGACCTTTTTCTCCTCTGCGTTCGCATTTAATGACTTGGCACTACGTACGTCATGAAACCTGTACCGGCTCTCTCCCTTCATCATCATCATGAGCGCGGCTCGATCTTTTGGTATAAACAATGAAAAGGAGGATTGGATGATCGGGCCAAAAACAGCAGCGCGGCTTGGACGACAATGAGAAAGAGGATTGGATGATTGGGCCGAAGGCAGAGAGTCGCCGCTCCGCACTTTCCCACGGCTGCGTGATGAGGGAAAGAGAGAGAGAGGTCGTCATTCAGATTGCTCCTTGCGATCCTGCGGGGATTCCCGGAGAAGCTCCAGAGCCTGCAAAGGCAACGGAAGCTGCCGACTCTCGAGACGAAAATGACTCACTGGAGGGCCGGTTTCAGCCAGAAGATCCAGAGAGGGGCGTCTCAATCGAGAGGCTAAACATGGAAACCAAAGAATCTGACGGTGAGGACAAGGGTCGCCACGGTGATGGCTGCATTGCAGAACAGGTCATGCGGGATGCCTCAGCGGAGTGTGATGAGGCAGAGGCACGGAGGGCAAGTTCGGCCGAAGTTGATGAAAGCACGAGCAGAGGCGAGGAGGATGAAGATGATGGAGAGGAAAGTCGCTGGCTGACTCTGGCCATTCAGTGGCACGGATTTAGCCAAACTGACCTTCATCGCCTTTCGTTGATCGTCCTTCGAAAGCTCTTTCCTGTCGCTTCTTCTGCTGTCAGTGAGCACCTCGGTGACCCGGGGCTTTCCCCCTCGAAACCTTTCGGGCAAGCAGAAGACATAATTCAGTCTCGCGAAATGAGACTCGGGTCTCTGCCGCCAATGCGTATGCAAGGCAGCCCAGAAGTTCCATGCGATTTGATGCAAGTCGCCCATGACGATTTCAGAGAAAGGACTTTCCTTCAGACCACCCTGCCGAAGGGTCCGTCTGCCGACCAAACAGGAGAAGACACCCAGACAGAGAGGGGTGGGGGAGTCAATCCGCGAACCTTCCTTCAGACCACCCTGCCGAAGGGTCCGTCTGCCGACCAAACAGGAGAAGAGACCCAGACAGAGAACGGTGGGGGAGTCAATCCTCGAACGTTCTGTCAAACCACCCTGCCGAAGGGTCCGTCTGCCGACCAAAGAGGAGAAGAGACCCAGAGAGAGAGCGGTGGGGGAGTCAATCCGCGAACCTTCCTTCAGACCACCCTGCCGAAGGGTCCGTCTGCCGACCAAACAGGAGAAGACACCCAGACAGAGAGGGGTGGGGGAGTCAATCCTCGAACCTTCCGTCAGACCACCCTGCCGAAGGGTCCGTCTGCCGACCAAACAGGAGAAGAGACTCAGACAGAGAGGGAGTCGGAAAAAGGCAAGGAAGTGTGCAGCGACGGAATTGAAACAAAATCGGAAAAGAACAATACGGAAAGTCAGGAGGGCAACGTGAATTTGTTAGGAGAAAACTTTGAAGAAGCAGGTGGAGGTGCAAGGGAGTTCAAAGCGCAGCATGACGTCGTACCGTCCGTTTTCAAAGCAGCTAGAGATTGAGGAGCAGAGTGACATCCAGAGAGTCTGGATGATCCTCAGCGAAGCTCAGAATTGATGCAACAAGGGAGTTTGGCGGTGCGCGAACCCGAATTCAGGAGGGCGTTCGACGAAGTCCTTTTCAACACCTCTGCCCACTAGTGGCACTGCTTTTTCTTTCTTTCTATCCTCATTTTTTTTTCAGCTCTTCTGTAAAAATGTATTGGGATCTGTCTTTGTCCCTTCTTCCTTCGTTCCTTCCTTCCTTTCTTCCTTCCTTCCTTCATTCGTTCGTTCCTGCCATCTGGGGTTTCGGATGTATTCAATCTCCCCTCCTTCCTGACTGACTCTCTTTCTGAGACTACCGGCACAGGGCCTTTCTCAGCCATCCTGAGTAGACATGCCGGAGTGAGGAGACGGCCGGGGAGAAAGTGATCGATGAGCGCACGTACCTGCAGGGAGGGCTAACTTTCCCCGGCCCTTCCGCTGAGTCTGTTCCTCCTTTTTCATTTCGTGCAAACAGTTCTTGTGCGATCTTTCGTTCCCTCTGTCTGCTCTCGATCGACCCTAGAGTGATGTTGTGCATCGCCACACTTTTTTCTCTCACGTACGCACACCTTCTCTGTCTTCTCCATTCGTTTTGAAGCTTTCGCGGCTTCTTGCTGGCCGAAAAGAAAAAGAAGGAAGAGGCAGTGCATGCAGACTCAGGGAGTTTCATCGACGTATGACGTCTCGATTGATTGAGAACGTTCAGTTCTGACGTACAAATCTCTTGCCAAATGCCGTGGCAATTGAGAACGTCGACAAATCCCTTAAGTGCCAAATTTATGGCGTGGAGGCAGACACTTTGAGAATGGTCAGTTCCGACGTACAAATCTCTTGCCAGATGAATGCCGGGAAGATATGCAGACACTTTGATCGGATTCGCTGCGTTTAAGAGGACAAAGTTCTTTCTCACGTCCTTTCTTTCTCAAAATTTAAGCTCCAGAAGACTTCTCTTTCTTCCTTCCTTCCTCTTTCCCCTGCCTGCTTGTCCATCCATCCCGTTTTCCCTCGAGCCTCCTCCGGTAAGACAAGACTGAATTAAGAGGGCCTTCTCTGACGGAAGGGGATGGCATTGTGTGTGTGCGGAAGAGACGGTTACATGCCCTTCAGCGAAAAGAGATGCAAAAGAGGAACGTACTGCTGCCTTTGTGTCCATACAAGGCAAGACAATGAAGCCTTCCAACAGCGGATGGGTACAGATTTCGATCTGCCTGTCATGCATCATCGTTCAAAATGCAGGGGGCAAGGCACAGGGGAGCAAAACGAAAAAAAAGGGATTCGAGGGATGGGTGGAGCCTTCCGTTGTCTCTGCAGTTTCATGCAAGCAGCTTTCTAGATCGGATTGGTCTCTCCTCTTCAGATCAACTTAACGGTCTCCTCGTTTTGTGTTTGTCTTTCCATGACCGAATACTTTCCTAGCAGTTGGTGAAAAGAGAAAGAGAGAGATAGAGAGAAAGCCGCGTCCAATTTTTGGACAAACTCCTCTTTCACTCTCTTTGTATAAATACGTCTTTCTCTTCCTCTTTGCGGACCTTCCCGGCCCATGCTTGGAGGCTGTGATAAAGAAAGAGTATTCTTAAAAAAAGAAACAAAGAAAGCACAAATTAATCCTTCCAATGCTTGTTGGTCCTAATATTGAGTGTTGAGTGTTTGATTGGTTGGGTTGCCTCTCTTCTTTCCCTTTTTCCGTCTTCAATCAATCCGGAACCCGTTCTGACAAACCGAAAAGACGTTCATGTAGGGTGCTCTGTCAGGCGACTTGACGGTATCCTTTTTTGCATTCTCTCTCTCTCTCTCTCTCTCTTTCTGTCTTTCTTTCTTTCTTTCTTTCTTTCTTCCTTCCTTCCGTCTTTCTTTCTTCCTTCCTTCCTTCCTTCTTTCTTTCTTTCTTTCTTTCTCTCTCTCTTTCTTTCTTTCTTTCTTTCTTTCTTTCTTCCTTCCGTCTTTCTTTCTTCCTTCCGTCTTTCTTTCTTTCTTTCTTTCTTTCTTGCTTTCTTCCTTTCTTTCTTTCTTTCTTTCTTTAGTTCTTTAGTTCTTTCCTTCCCTCCTTCCTTCCTTCCTTCCTTCTTTCTTTGTTCCTTCCTCCCTTTTCTCCTTCGCTTATTTCTCTAAATATCTGTGGACGGATGGAGAAGTCTGCGTGTTCTTTATTGCCTTAATTGTACTTTTCTTTCTTTGCTGTTCCATACCGTCCAATGCGAAATTGGGTGCATTGCCAATGATTGAAGGAATTCATGTGCAGGCAGTAAATGAATCTGAAAGGTGTGAGGTGAACAGTGGACATTCGATCAAAGCACACTGGTTTGTATCAGAAAACAGCGAGGAAGAAAAAGGAATGAGGGGTCCCGACTCCACTGAGCACATGCATCGACCAATTGACACAACCTGAATGGTTGTGGGGAAATTCAATGAGTGGTGCAGAAAAGAAAGAGCGAGAGGAGGAAACGGGAGGTCCCGGACCGGAAAAAGAGTAAGTCATGCACGGGACGGCCGGGGTGATTGGAGCACTATATCATGCACACACTGACTGCGGGACAGATACAGAAGACATGATCCACACACACAGACAGTCAGTCAGACAGTCAGACAGACCGATATTCCACCCACATGCAGATTGGCTAGCTGTCATTCCAGTTGCGCTCGAAGAGAGAGAGGAAGCACTTGAGACGGCCATCATGCAGATCGGTTAATGTTGTTGAAGCTTGATTGACCGAAGAAAGCCCCTTGAATTCGATCATCCTGCTGCTGTCTGTACGTACTCAGGCTGATCGATGCCGCCATCTTCTCAATGATCGAATTCAGTTAGAATTAATTGGGTGCCAGGCTTTTACTTTGGGAACTTGTATGCATTGACAATGTGTTCTAGACAGAATCGATCGATACAACTGCAGGTTGCATCAAGTTCAGAAAGAAAGGTTGCTTGTGAACCGGTGACCGTATTGTTTTTTCCATAGACTTGGATGCAAGAGTAAGGGGATCGAGTGTGTCGTTCTCTGTCTTTCATCATGCATGAATCCTGTGTTAGCATTGTGGAAAATGTTTGCCAGTAGGCATGTAAAATTGCAGCAACGGCTTCAAAGTTGTTTTGCATTCTCTCTTGCTGTATCAATTTTTATATAAAGAGAGCATTAAAACAACAATACACTACCCGGCTAAACTGTTTGAAAAGAAACAAAAAAGAATACAGTGTCCAAATACTGGTACACATATTTTTATAGGTGTGCTTTTTTATTTTTTACCATCATCTTCAGTACTGTTATTGTATGATTATTATTATTATTCTTGGTTACTATGGTTAGTCTCTAGCTAGCTAGGTCTCTAGGTTGGTTTGTAAGCCAGTGCTCTATAAAATTTTGAGTTAAATTTCCAGTTGTTTTTTGAAATTACAACTTTGAATGATTTTTTTTTTAGATTTCCTCTAGAAACCTACCTGGAAACTTGTATGTCCCAAAATTTTAGTTGGTTCTAACTTTTGAACTTTTAAGTATACAGATTCAGTAAGAAGCTCAAATTATGCATGCTAAGAGCTCTGTAAGCGTAGAAATAGCTATCGTATCGTATCGGTATCGAATCGGTATCGTATCGGAATTTAACGTTCCAGTGGCAAAAAAAGGGGGTATCGTCGATAATTTCGACCCTGACATAAAATTTTTAGCGTACGAGGCTAAAACCTAGTGCAAACAGTATCATTTGTCAAACTAAAAAACTTTTTATAAAAATTTCATGTTTTTAAAGAGTCAACTTTACTTAGAAAATGGGCTCCGAAACGTTCAGAAGGCTAAACTATAAGGGGGGCTTCGCTCTTCTAAACCCCCCCTTTAATTAAAAGAGTCAACACATCATCAGATTGACAATGACTTCATCAACACGTCGTTCCTGGAAATCTCATGCCAGACGCAAACTGTTAGACTCGTTTTTATTCTGATGTGTATGCCAAAATCACCCAAATGCAAGTGAATGCACACAAAATTTATAGCAAAACGCAGACATCCACATGCTATTCTGCACTCACGAAGGAACCATGTAGATTTGCAGCACAAAGAAGAAAAAAAAAATAAGCGACGCAGCAAGCAGCTTAGGTTGGACTCTATATCGATATCGATATCGATACGATAGCTATCCCTATATGTAAGCGTGCTGTTATATGTTTATAAGCTAAATGAATAGTTATTGAACTGTTATTCTATATATTATCAATAATAATATATAAGAGTATTACAAAAAAAATATAGATATCTCAGTTTTCAGACAACTTTTTTTTTTTGCCTAAAACAACTATTACACCGGCGTATGCCATATGTTTTAGTACAGTCACGGTATTTAACCTTAGTCTGACTCCTAGGTTCATTCAAACCAGGCTTTAACCCGCATATCTTTACTTTTGTCTCTTGCTCACCCGTCAATTGGAGAACAAATTTTCGAGCGATGAATCGAGCCAAAAAGGCTAACCTGTTCTCCCTCTACTCTCATCTGGATCTGATTGGCTCTTCTCGGAATCACCGGAAGAAGATTCGCCCTGCTCCCTTTTGTTCGCGTCCGCTGCAGCGAGGAGCTCTGCAATTTCCCTCCGCTGCTGCTCCCGTGCGGCGTCGTCAAGGACCCCCGAGACGGATGGGGGGACCTCGACAGGTCTTTCCTCTCCTCGTTCTCCTTCTCTTTCTCGGCCGTTTCTGCCCCCAGCTTTTGCAGGGGCAGAGATGGAGAGGGCAGAAGCGCTCCCGGCAGAGGACTCTCCCTCAGCTACATCACTCGGAACGTCTGTGGCTGGGGGAGCAGAGGCAGGTGCAGACTCGGGCACTTCGTTTACGCTCAGAGGCTTTTCCTCTTTCTGCTGCTGGTGGATATCGTCAGCAGGGTCATTCTCTGTCTTCTTCTCCGCCCCCTTCTCACTCTGTGGACCAGGCTGCGACTGAACGTCTTTCCCCCCGTGTGCAGCCTCATAGAGCTCATAGGGTTCGCTCAGAAGAGAAAAGACCTCGAGGGGCTTTTCAGGTTGCTTCTCTTTCTTTGCGTCTTTCTCTTTTGTCTGCTGGTCAGTCGGCGGAGACACAGCACTGCCGTGCGCTGCATCGTACAGCTCATAAGGCGCACTTAGAAGGGAAAAGACGGATAAGGCATCTTCCTTCTGCTTCACGCTGCCTTCTTTTGATGCTGCAGTTTTGTCCTCCTCTTCCTCTACCGTCACTGGTGCCTCCTTGCCCTTCTCTCCTTCTCCTCCTTCTTTGCCGGACCTATCGTGTTTCTCCTTCACTTCCCCTCCCACCGCACTCCCATGGGCGGCGTCGTACAACTCGTAGGGCTCACTGAGCAGGGAGAAGACCTCCAAGGGTTCTTCCCGTCCCTTGTCTGGTCTTGCAGTGGCATCCGCTGGGGGTCTGCTTTGGGGGGGACACACACACTCAGAACAGGGAGGTGGTGGTTCATTCGAAGGAGAAGAAGAGCCGGTCCCTCCGTCTGTCCCTCCTGCATCACATGCTTTGTTGGAGTCTGGCTGCTGCATCTTCTCGGGATCTGACCCCTTCTCTGAGCTTGTGGGAGACGGAGACGGCAAAGGGGCGGGTGGGGCGACAGAAGAAGTGGCCGGGGTGTCGTTGGAGTCAGGAACGACGTCTGTAGGCGAAGGTGCAGAATCTGGGAATTTGACTGGGAAAGGGTCGTAGTTGAGGGGGAGGAGAGAGGAGGGGTCGCGTATTCGGGCAGTGGTGGAGGGGGCGCTGGAGTCTCTTTCCTTAGCTGTTTGTTTCTGGCCCTCTGGGCTTCTCTCACTTGTCAAGTCCCCAGTCGGTGTCTTGGGTACATTCCTGGATGAGAGGGAGAGAGAAGGGACGGCCTGCGGCTGTGTCGGCTGTGCTTTCTCTTCTTCCCTCCTCTGCTGCCCCTCCTTAGTTCCCAGGCCCCTTTCGGAGGACTCGACTGGGCTTCCGCGGGCCTGGTCGTAGAGTTCGTAGGGCTCACTGAGAAGGGAGAAGACCTCCAGGGGTTTCTCCTTGTCTTCCTTTGTGCCTTTTGGTTTTGACGGGGGGGACGGGGGCTGTCTGTATGGGGCGGTGGGGGGGGAAGGGGAAGGGGAGGGAGAGCCGCCGGGAGGGTCCGGGCCTTTCTTTGTTGTTCTTTCGGAAAGGAGGGGGGGAAGGATGAATGAATGAATCTGATTGAGGGCCTCGGTCAGGAAGAAGAGGAGAGAGTTGATCGGTGGAAGAGAAACGATGGACGGGGGGGGGGACACAGGGGTCAGTTTCTTTTGTGAGTGGGTTTGAGAAAGAAGGGGAGGCAAAATTGCATCATGAATCAACTCAGCAACAGAAAGGAGCCCAATGCCGACAGGTGAGAATATATTCTCAGCTGGTTTCGGTTTGTCCTTCTTGTCTGAAGGAGAAAGAACAGAAGAAGAACTTCTTTCTTCCTGCTCCGTGCCTGTCCCTGGCACTGGGGGACTCGGTGTTTCCAGTTGAGGGTGTGACTCGGAAGGTGACTTGCTGAGCTGCCCTCTGGTCTGATTCTGAGAAGAAAAATTTGACTTCAAGTTGTCAAAAAAGTCTCTGACTGTCGACCGGAAACTCTCCACCCTTTTTTTCCACTCACTCGTCTGAGTGGACTCTTCTGATTTCACTTCTTTCAACGCTCTCTCTTCCTTCTCTGCCCCCCCTACACCCTCTACCTGTACTTCTGTCCCCTTCAAAATAGCCAAAGCCTTCTTGATTCTCTCGAGCTTTTCCTTGTCTACCCCCTTTGCCTCGACTGCAGCTTCAGGCTGCCCTTTCCCTCCTTCCGCTGCATTCTTTGCCGCTTGCTCCTCCAATTCCGCAAGCGCCGCCTCAAAAAACGCACCCAAAACCTCCACTCTCTCTCCCCCCTCACGCTCTCCCTCATCCTGCGTCTGCTTCGGTGCTGTGACCACTAGACTCTGCTCTTCTTCCGAGGGCAGCGCTGCAATACACAAAACGTGACACACACACGTTCACAAGCACTCAAAGCAACCACTGTCTTCTTTGCCAGAGGGCTTTATTCATGCACATCAGATCTTTTATCTCATCTGGGCCAAGGCGTCGGCCCATCCTTTTTTGATTGATGCGTTCTCTTGGTAATGAATAAAGACTGGAACTCAGACGAACGTGCTCAATGCATTTTCATTCATTCCGGTCATCCAAAGTTCTTCACGGAGAGAAAATCCGTCAGTGGACTGATCAGAAAGAGACAAAAAAGAAAAAGGTTTATTGACTCACCGACTGCCTGACAGACCCGACAAACTGACCTGCTGTCTCTTCGTCCGAAACGGTGGCGCCTGAATCTGGCACTTTTGCGTCTTTCTTTTCTTCCTCCTTTCCGCTTCCACCGTTCTCTCCCTTTCCTTCAGTTGAAGAGACAGCACCCGAAACAGGGTCTTCGTTTTTCTCCTCTGTCTCCGTTGCCCCCTCAGAAGGCTGAAGGGAGCCTGGAGATACGGTATCTGAAGGAGAGGAGGAAGGTTGAACTGAGTCTCCCAAAAGTCTCTCTTTCTCTTTGTCACCAGGCAACTGCTCTTTCTTTTCCGACGTTTCTTCGACACTCCCCTTCTCCTTTTCTTTCTCTCCTGCAGCCACTACCTCTTTTTTCCCGCCGTCCTTCTTCTTCTCTTGTGTTTCCTTTGAGGATACCCCAGGAGAAGGAGACCGAGGGGGGGCACGCGGGGCTGCGGGGGGTGCCGGTGCCCCTCCCCCGATGCCGACGCTCTTCCTGACGATTTGCCACACCGCTGTGGAGGCTTCCTGCTGCACTGAGGGATCTGCAAGGACCTCCGAGACAAACCTCTGGCCTGCCTCGAGGACTCGGGGGTCCTTCAGAAGCTCACCCACAAGCACTTGGCCCTGCAAAGCGAAAAACAACACCCGTCAACACATAAACTCACACGCACGTCATCGAGCGTGAAAGACAAAAGAACACTCCATCTTTTATCCCAGAAAAGATGTACCAGCGAATACAGACAAATCGGAACGGCCTTCTCGGTGTTTTTCTTTCGCCTTCTCGAGTTTTTCCCTTCACATCTCCCACACAAGTTGGCCCACTCACGCACCCACCCACAAAAACACCCACCGACCACCCACCGTGTCAGTGGCCGCTTTCTGCATGGTCTCGTCCTCCAGGACTGCCTTCTGCCTGCATGAACGGAAGGTGTTTGCTTGTTCATCAACAACGACTCGAATTCCTCACAGTCGCCAGACGGAGGAGCACTCATATTCTGTCCTTTTTCTTCGTGAAGCTGGTCTGTCTTTCTTTCGTCTTTCTTTCAGGCTTTTGATTCATTCATTCACCTTTTAATGTCATGCACAAGTGAGAAAGAAGACCGAAACTCCAGACAAAGAAAAAAGCAAGGAGGACACAAGAGAAAAGAGAAAAAGACCCACAAAGCGTTCTGCAAAGCCGCCGCCACATCAGGACGAGCAAAGAGGTCACCCAGCCAGTACGCAGCGCCGTCCTTGCAGTAATCTCTGCAGACACACACACACACACACACACACACACAGAGAGAGAGAGAGAGAGAGACAGAGACAGAGACAGAGACAGAGACACACACACAGGGAGGCAGGCAGGGAGGGAGGGAGGGCGGTAAGGAGGAGGAAGAAAGTTACTTATGTATAACATGCGATGCGCCCCCTCTGCCTTCCTTTCTCCCCTCCTGTGTTTTGAGTTTTGAGTCACGAGAGAAAAAGAAATCTGTCCGACCAATTTCTCATTCATGAGAAGCTTTTCCTTTTGACTCCGCTTTGCTTTTTGCATCCTTCGAATACCCCTCTCCTCTTTTCGGTTCTCTCTCCTTTTCTAGACATGTGTTCTTTTGTTCCAAGGCCGCGAGCATGCTGTTTGGTTGGTGTGCTGCTTCTCTTCCCTTTTGCTGTGAGATGGTGCTGGAACCAGACAACCAGCTCTCTATTTGTACTTGATTGTAGTGTCTCCCGCCATCCTCCCTTGATTCCTCACTCACTCACATGTTGATGGCCTGCACAAGGAGGTGCGCCACCTGTTGCTGGATCGTCTCGGAGCTGGTCAGGTTTCTGCAAGACGCGAGAGGGGAAGGTAAGGGAGGGGATATGAGGTGAGGAGAGTCAAATCAAAGTACTGTGTCATGTTACGTTACACAAAATAAAGAAGGTCTTCGAGCAATTCATTCAAGGACCAGAAAAGTCTTTGAGCAATTCAGAGAAAGGACGGGGAATGCAGCACAATTCCCGAGAGAGAGGTGGGTAGAATGAGAAAAGGGTAAGAGGAAGAAAGGAAAGCAGAATTCAGAGAGGTCTTCACTGATTCTTCGGCGGAGAAAAAGGGATCGAAATCAGACAGGATAACGGCAAGAAAGACAGAATGAGTGAGAGTGTGAGAGACACTGCACCCATCCATCCAGACAAAAGGAGAGGAAGGAACACCAGGCCCAAATTGCTACACTAGACTCACGCGACAATCCAGTTGGCCAGCACCATCACCTGCATCGATGCATCTCAGTTCAGTGAGTGAAGGGCAGAAGAGAGAGAGAGAGAGAGAAAAGCCAATTGGCAACAAGAATGAAGAAGCGACAGACAGATGAAGAAGAAACCTTTTCTGTAGCGCGTCTGAAAAAAAAAAGAAAAGAAATAATTCACGCGAAAGCATGGGATGATCGGCCGAAGCGCGGTGAGTCAAGTGGAGAACGGGAGGGGATGGGTCAGCAATTTGACCAAATCAACAGCTCTCCTCTTTTTTCTCCCCTGAGCTCCAACGCCATTTGGATCCAACAACGCATCATCATCTATTTATTCCAGCAGCAGCATGAACAGACAGACAGAGAGATCGACCGACCGACCTGAGACATGACGGTCTCTGATTTGAGGATCGACACCACCAAACTCTGCAGACCCGCCTCCTGCAACACAAACACACACAGACACACATTTCTCTTCTTTTCTATTCACTCCCCTCTCTCGAAGCTGTTCACAGAGAGGCGAAGAGACAAAGGGATGGGGGGAGAGCGAGAGGGAGGGATGGAGAGCGAGAAAGAGGGAAAAATCACACAACGGAGAGCGACGCCTGTGGGCATGAGCCGTCCTTTCTCTTCACTGTAAGTGGCGGCATGGAATAAGTAAGCCGGGAGGGAGTACCCATGCAGCCGCGCATATAGAAAGAATTAACAGAAGAGAACTGCTCACTGAATTAGGCAGACACTCTGTATGCTTCCTCACCTGATCGGTTGCCAGCGCGAGCACCCAATCTCCTGCACTTTTGCGGACCTGCTCTCGGAGGGTACACACAGAGTTGGAAGGCAGATAGATTGACTTGGAGGACCCATCTTTCCGACTGCCAAAAGAAGGAAAGAAGGGCTGACACAAGACGAAGAAAGGTCGAAAAGGGGGATGGGTTTTTGTTTGAATGTGAAGAGGCGGGCGAGGACAATCAAAAGGAGATAGATAGATGGGGGGGATGGGAGAAAAAAACACCACGGGGGGAGGAGAAGGAAAATCAGGGGGAGGAAAAATAGAAGCAAAAAAGAAGACGCCGACAGACCTCCTCGTTCGACAAAATTTCCTTCGCAAGTTGTTGAGAGAACGCCGCAGCTGTGGTTCCATCGATGCATGAAAGAAAGAAAACAGGAATTAAGGAAAGTTTCTTTCCGTCTTTGAAAGGAACGAGTTTTAGCAATTAATGAGTATTGCAACGCAGCGCAATCCTTGTACACCCCCATATGTGTCGATGTGATTCCACACCTTCTTGACGATGCAAATGAATCAGCCAACAAGAAGGCCTCTTCGGAGAGAGAAAGGGTCGGGGCATACAGTCTAGTACCTCCCCACATGACAGACACACAGGAAGGAAATGGGGGACAAGAAGGCATGCAGGTAAGGAAGGGAGGAAGGAAGAAAGGGAAGGAAGAAAGGAATTCCGGAGCGGAGAGACGAACCAACAAATGACGAAGAGAGGAAGGAGAGCAAAAGACAAAGAGAAGAAACAAAGAGAGAGACTGACCAGAGCCTTGGAGGGCTTCACTTTGGATCCCCTCACTCACAAGCTCTGCGCCCCCTCTGCATGCATGCGATTGCCGTACACACAGACATGAGTCACGCGTATGCGCAAGGAAGTATTTTTACGAAAAGACATTGGTTTGTGCGTTCATGGAAAGGAAAGATCGATCGAGCTGTCGCACGGGGATTTGCAGTCCAATCATTTATGCTTTACTATCCTTGTTTGCATGCGTCTGTGTAGAAACCTAGCAAAATGAGCAGCGCATCTATCAGGAAAAAGGTTTCACGCTCGCCTCCCCCGCCGCCCCAAACAGAATGAAGGGATAGAGACACAACCACCACTCGTCCTTTTCTTCGCCAATCCCTGCTGAAAGGACGAACGAACGCACAGGCGCACGCCTCTTCTGTTCGTCCAGCAACAGACGGACAAGTGCACGCAAAATATCAAAAAGTCATGCAGTCAGTCTGACACAAAGACTGTCCAACTCATGGACCCACCCGCTTTCCCGGTGCTCCCTGCAAGGAGGAGATACGCCGAGAGCAACAAAAATAGAGGAAGCAAAAAAAATGCCCCCCCCCACACACACTCACTCACTTTCCGAGAGATCTCTTCAGCCAGTCCCAGCACAACACAACCGAGGCCACCACCAGAACTGTCGACCCCACCACTGCCGCCACAATCATCTTCTGCCTCTGCATCGCCTGCGCAATACCCGCCAGCAGTCCCTGCGTCCTCTGAAGCTCCCTGAACAAACCAGAACCTCCCGCCCCTGCAGAAGTATCAGAAGAGGAAGGTGTCCCCTTCTTTTCCCTGGTCTGAAGGGACACACGAAGGGACCGCTGGGCAGTCAGCAGAAATGGACGAAAGGGAGATGTCCTGGGGGCGTGTGAGAAGGGTGTCGTGCCCCAGACACGTCGTCCTGCCACTGATCTGTCCAGACGAACGCAACCCCAACGCAAATCCCCCAAAGGTCCTCGACACCCGCCAGGCTCATGAGAGACGGACTGAAGAACTTTCCTCATCCGGTGTCCAAACCCAAACCCCATCTGATCGACAAGAAAAAGAATCCGACAGCGAACTCAGCAAACACGAGCAAAAGAAAAATGTATTCCACAAAAGGCAGCCAAACGGACACGGCTCATAACGTCCAACCGTACCCGTCTACCATCAACCATCAGTCTGGACACGCAAATAACCTCGGAGACGGTTCCACCCGAAAGTCAATCATCGACAGCTTGACGAACGCCCGTGCACAAAGGCAAGGGGCTGATCAAGAGCTCAAAGATTAGATCAGATGCAGGCAGGCAGGAGAATTCATTTTGGACTTCGTGGTGGACTCCCAGGAATTCCCAGGACAGTTAAACTATGTTAAACTGTGGTAGACATTGACCGAGACTCTCATGCAGTCTCTCTCGCTGCGCGGGATACGCGTGCGTCAGCCAATTTAGATTTATAGCCCGTCGTCAATTAACTCAGGGGGGCGTACTGCGTGCGTCAATTCGAACACGCGCACCTCATGCAGTGTTGCTGCTGACATTGAAGTTGTTGGACATTGTTGGTCTTCTGAAGGCCGGGAGCATTCGGTGCATTGAACACTGCATTCTATAGGAGCAAAACCTGTCCTGATGCTTCGGTGGCTGTCTCTCGACTTGTCTTTTCTGAAGGCGTGTTTGATGCACTAATGACTGTTGTCCAGTTTTAGTGACGAGGCATGTTCGAAGTCGCACGGAAGAAGTCTACGAGCCCCCGAGGAGAAAGCAGAATTGATTGAGATTCACTGTGAGAACGAATGGAAGGTTGAAGGCGTCCAAAAACCAGCAGTGGGAGAGAGTAAAGCGCAGAGTCCTCGCAGGACAACCCGTTCGAGAGTTTTTCGTCATTCCGTCTCCATCCATGACCTCAGCCTTGCTCTTTTTTCGGCCCCTTGCGGTGGCCTTGGTCATCTATTGCTGCACGAGCGTGAGAGCTGCACTTCTTTTCCCTCGCTCGCGTCTCACTTCCCGTCTCTCTGGTGCTCTGTCTCTCAGGGGAGGAGCTGCCACTCCCCCTTCTGATCTGAGTGACGAAGTTTTTGTCTCTGCTGCTGCTACAGATAGCGGCACAGAGACGGGGTTTGAGGGAGACGGTGAAAGTCCGGGAGGGGAGAAGGATGAATGGGACGATCTGTTCGCAGAGGACGAAGAGGAACCAGTGCCCCCCCCTCCCGCTCAAAAACCTGTGCCGATAACTCAGGGAGGCCCTCTTCCCATGCTCCCACCACCCCCTCCGAGGGAAGAAGCAGAAGAAGCAGTGTCTCCGTCTCCGTCTCTATCATCACAAGGAGACGGTGAAAGTCTGTTCGACCAAGAGCAGCAAGAGGAGCACCCCCCCACCCCCCGTAGGACGGTATCTGAAGAGCGAAAGCGCGCCCTCCTGTCCTGGCTGTCCAGCCAGATGATGGAATTCTCTGCAAGGGCGGCCTACCTGGCAAGAAACCTGGACATCCTCCACGAGGACATCGCCGTGCTCTACGCACCAAAAAGCAAGGTACGGGGCGGTGGCTGGATATATGTATACAGACAGAGGGAGAGAGGGAGAGGGGGAGGATGCAATGGAGGGAAGATGAGAGAGAGAAATTGGATGGATGGATGGATGGATTGACGGTATCCGTCATCCGAGGAGGAGATTTTGTTCTTCGGGTTTTTGTCAGATTGCCTTCCAACTGCATGCCCCTGTCCGTGCAGGATCGTGCATGACAGCATGAATGCGTCTGTGTGCATTTGTATCTGTATCTGTGTCTGTGTGAGTGTGTGCAGTCAGGAGGCCCCCAGAGACGGCGCGAACGGATCGACTGGGAGATTGCCCTCTCCTCTGAAGAGGACCCGAAGAGCTGCCTCATGTACGTGGAGGCAGAGGATGGCTGGAAAGTGGTCAGTCAGTCAGTGATGTTCTCTTGAATCTGTGTGAGCAGCTTTAAAGATCTTCACAGTCGAGACGTCCTCCCCTTCCCCGGCTGCTTCGATGACTTTTGGCTGCTTGGCGTGGGGATGGTCTCGCAGCAGAACGTTTTTCGATTTGTTTGTTCCCCTCAGTGCTGACTGAGGTGGGGATTTGGAATATTTGTATGACAAGAAAGAGAGAGAGAGAGAGAGAGAGAGAGAGAGAAAGAGAGAGAGAGAGGGAGAACCAGAGGCAGTTTCTTCCCCTTCTCCTCGACCCCAAACAAACAAAGAGTTAGTTCGTCTCTTTTTCGGTCCCCCTTTCAATCCACCGAGCGCTGAAGTAACCGATCATGAGACCGCGCATCGGAAATTCCAAACTCAGAACGGACCCGTGTTTGTCTGCTTGTGTGGGTGCAGGTGGGCCCCCGGGGGACAGGGAAGTGGGTGACCTTCCGTGCTCTGAACAGCATGAGGAGGAAGGAGCCGGATAAGGTGGGTGGGTGGGTGGGGGGGAAGAGAGAGAGAGAGAGAGTCGGGGGCTGAGCAAGTAAGGGCGTCTATGTCGTCGTTCATATCGATACTATGCACTTGCAGACACCCCTTCTCATACATGTACAAACACACGCACATGTACGTACGTCCATACGTTCTGACAGACAGACAGGCAAGCTGACAGGGAGACAGGCAGGTAAAGGCCGAAATAGGGGTGTACAGGCTGACTTTGGGAGGCCACGAAGCGGGTCTTGGCGGGAGATGGTTTTGAAAGTGTGAGAAGGGAACATGAGGCAAAATTAAGGCAGAAAGAACCTTGAGAGGGAGTGTGAGTCCCTGTCGGAAAGGAAAGTGGAGGGAAATGGGTGAGCAATCGTGGAGAATGAAGTGGAAGGAAACAGTCGGGACATAATTTCATTTCCTCAAGAGAACTTTTTTCGTTCTTGGCTTCATTCTTTTGTGTTGTGAGAGACGGTATGCGTATGTCGTCTCTTAATTGTCACACCCGTGTCGTCACATGGTTCCTCCCTCATGCGCACAAGGTGGAGGGAGGACCGGTGTGCCATTCACGCGACTGTACTGAGCGAATGTGTTGATGTACCTGAAACATGCGCACACCCCTGCATGTATTCATATTCAGTGGAATGCCATCACATGTCTCTGCTTGGACACACGCACGCACGAACTGAATTGATTGATGCATGCAGGTAAAGGATCTCTGGTTCGGTCAATACATCATCGACTTTGATTCCCTGATTGAACACGCATCGACTCCGGTTGGTTTTCATTCGGGTGGCTTTCGCGGGTTCGGTCTGATACCCTTCAACTCCCTTTCTTTCTCTCCCTCCTCTCACCTTCCTCCTGTTTGTATGATCTTTGGCCCTAGACAGAGTCGACGCACTTGCCTACACACTGCAGCAGAGCGAGGGGACAACTTTCGCGCACATGGGAATAAACAAAATGCGTGCTGAGCACCGGTTCTTCTCTTCTGCCGCATCTTTTGTTTTGTGTCCCCGGTTGCGTCCGTCAAGGGATTCTCGGTCGTGCTTCACGTTGTTTCCCTTCCTTTTGCAATTCGACTCAAGCCGTAGACAGACAAAGAAGAGTGCAGAGACAGAGAGACAGGCAGACACACAGAGAGACAGGGAGACTCACAAGGAGGCACGGACCCATTCTGTCCAAAATGCTGCTCATGAGCATGTATGTGCGTCCTGTTCCGCGTGCGACTGAGTACAGACGTTGATGGTGTCCAGTCTCCTCGACTCCCGCGCGGGTGTGCGGACTCTGCTGGCTGCTGGGCTTCTCTCTGGGGGTGTTGCAATGGCTCCTTCCTTGTGGGGGCTGCTGCTGAGACTCGCGCTCTCAGGGCCCGTGTGGAGGTCCTGGAACTTGTGGTCGAGAAGTCTCTCCACTCCAGCGCCCTTCAAAGTGATGACTGCAGCGTCAGTCTGTCCTTTTTCTTTCTTTCTTTCTTTCTTTCCTTCCCAACCTTTCTGCTTTGACATCTCGATCCAGGGCTGTAATTTTATCTCCTCATCCTGCATTCCTCTGCATCTTTCCCCCCCGTCCTCGGAGTAGACGGACTAGCACAAGGAGGACTGCTTAGTGACGCTCTCCTGAAAATGAGTATCCGTCCGTCCACCCTGCAGGTACGTCTACTGGAAGGCCCAGGCTGCGTTTCGCTTTCTGGAGGAGCGTGTTGTCGACAGGCTGGTTGCTCTGGAGTCTCGGATGCTGGAGAGGGACCTCCCTGTCAGCAAGGGGGGGGCAGAGGAGGAAGACGAGAGTGAATAGATGATTTAATCTAAAAGCTAGTCTAAAAGTACAAATTGATCAAGGGAAATGGAGACAAAACAAACCCTGCAAGTAACTAGAGGATTTTACAGGACTTCCAGCTAAGATTTGATAGGACTTTAGCGGATTTTATAGGCTTTCAAAGCTATATAAATTTATAGGATTTTAAAATTTTAAATCTTAGCAGATTTTATGGGATTGTAGTTTATAATAAAATTTTATGCCAACTTAACAGTACACCTAGTAGTACACGTTGATAGACATAGTCAGTAGTAGAATTAATGAGGGATTGCATGCACTAAAGCTAGATCACAGAGTTAAAGTGATAAACTCCTCTCTGTTTTAAAAATGTATCTACCTATATAGTAATAGTAGTAGGCCCGACGCTGCATGTTTTATGTGGTTTCATGCGCCGCGGCGGTGTTTACTAGGGTGTTTACTGCGAGCCATGCAGGCCGGGATGATGTGGCGGTCCATGCCACGTGAGCTCATATATTAAACGTAAAATCAAACTTCTTCTTAGGTGTGGAGTAATGTGCATGAATATATGGTATAAGGCGGACGTCAGATAACTGGCACGCAGGTCTAGGGCTCCGGCCTTGAACACAATGTAATCCTGTAATCTAAGGCTGAGAAAAGGTGCATAAGGTGCTGGTGCTGGTGCAAAAACAAGTTTGCACCTTAAATCAGGTGCAAAACAGGTGCAAAATAAGGTATACCGTTTACCATATGACAACTAGGTTTCTACGGTTGATTTCTAGTGTTTTTAGCGGCCAAAAGGCGCCTCATTTAAAGCCTAAAAGCTTTTTATGATGTAAGTTAGCTACACAAACTTTTACTGTGCAAAACAACCTAAAATATCACTAGAAATATCAGTGAAAAGACAAAAAGAAAAAAAAAAAAATTTTTTCTTGCAATTAAAGACTATATGTCTCTGGCTATCTCATGACCTCGGTATCTTTCTGGGTCTTTTTTTTTCATTTATCACCTGTCCAATGCTTTGTATGTATGATCTATAGCGTTTAAATATGTTTGGCGCCGTTTGCGTACTGCACCGTAGTCTAGTTGTATCTTAGCTTATACGATCCATAAATCCTTCAAACTGCATACGCATGCCCCTTTGGAGTAAACTCCTGAAGAAAGTAACCACAAATGGTACGTTTTCATGAAAAAAAAAAAGAAGAAAGAATGAAATAAAGGAAGGTTTTTTTGGATTTCGTCTCTGAGCAAGGGCAAGCGAGGGCCCTAGGCGAAGGCCTGATATCAGAGGCTCAGAGCCCAGCCCCGTCATACTCTAGCTCTCTTCTTCACTCATAGGGGGGTGAAATGCCTTTAGCATGGGGGGAGGGGGGGAGCATAATGCACGGCTTCGCCGCGCGGCAGCACGGCTCCCCCCCGTGCCGCGAAAAAAGGCTGCCGCGCGGCACGGCCCAGTAAGGTGGTAAGTGCCATAGAGAAAGATTCTATGAAAATGAATATACAGACGAAGGTGCTTCCCCCCAGAAACCAATGGCAATCATAAGTCATAGACAGGCAGAGCAAACTAGAAAGAGAACAAAAGTTGAAAAAAGATCGCAACAGTCACTTCACCGATAAACGAGACAGGAGGCAAACACAGCTAACCAGCTGATGCGAGACTGACTGCCTGTTCGAAGGCTTCTAGGAGGATATGTTCTGTCCTAGGTTCTCCCGTGAAGGAGCTCGACTTCCTCCAGTTTTTCAGTATGATATCTGCAAAAGCAACAGCCACTCTAATCCTAAACTCCACTTCTTCTTTTGGGATTTTTTGGGCGGCTTTCAGAGATTGGAGGGCTGTCTGGACTTCTTTGTTGGATGGGAGCAAGGCACCGGCAGGCACGGGGTCGAACATAATGCCTTAGCGCTGCAATCGGCGCTACTGTCCCTCTCTGAAAAGCAAAAACTGTCGGGTGATGTTCTTCTCTCAAACAATGTATTTGACGCATAGATTCTCCTTATCTATACGCAATCCGGTAATCAGCTGGTTTACTTTGAGGAACTCCGCTCGGATGCGAGCAAGAAGAGCATCTACGTGCAGCTCTGTGTGCATTTCGCTCTGCATTCAACTTCTTAGACTGGTACTGTTCCTTTCAGCTCAACGCCAGAGCTGAAAATCAGTGCAGAGGATCAAGATTACAAGGTCAAGTGAAGCAATAACGAGCAACAATTAGAAGCTACAATGATTTAAGGAAAACACAGGACCGTACATGACTATACGCTTTCATTAGCACAAAGCTGTAGGCTCTTGCTTAAAGGGCAGCACTTCAGGATGGTTACTAAAAATATTAAATAGTTTTAACACCCCTTTCTATATATATTAAGGATAGAAACTAGGATAGAAAGGGCGGCGCGCAGAGCGGTGCCGACCCACGAAGCATAGAAAGCGGCGCGCGGGACTAAAGACGTCGGGTCGGAGGCTACGGTGATCAACTTCAGATCAAGACATTCCAAAACCCCGGAAGTTCGCGTATCCATGCAATTGCAGCACAAAAATCGATGGATTGATCTTTTTAGCCGTTTCAGACCTAGATTCACTAGTAGATTGATTGACTTAAAGCAGTACCCTAGATTAACAGTTCTTTTTTCTTTATCTCACGTAAAAAACCTTGTGATCGTGTATCGTTCTTACTATCTTTGGAGTCAGATAACGTAGGACTTATTCCTATATTCTCAGTATGAACTGAGGATAGAAAGGGCGGCGCGCAGGGCAGCGCCGACCTATGAAGCATAGAAGGCGGCGCGTAGGACTGAAGACGTCAGGTCGGAGGCTACGGCGATCAACTTCAGATCAAGACATTCCGAGGCCCCGGAAGTTCGCGCATCCATGAAATTGTAGCACAAAAATCGATGGATTGATCTTTTCAGCCATTTCAGATCGATCTAGATTGATTGACTTGAAGCAGTACCCTAAATTGACAGTTTTTCTTTCTTCGTCTCATATAAAAAACCTTCTGATCGTGTATCGTTCTTGCTATCTTTGGAGTCAGATAGCGTGATACTTATTTCTATATTCTCATATATTATTAAGCTAGCACCTTAAAAGTGTTACCAATCGATTGTTTAGCTTAAGTTATTTCTAAAAATATCTTAACAAGCTTGAAACACTTTATGGTTCTTAAACAATTATATAATTTTAATGTGTCGCTTCAACGTTTCATAAAAAGGCCTCTAACTGAGTAACCCGTAACCATTTTTGACCCCTAATAAAAAGTGAGTAACCATCCATTATAAGGTCTTTAAACATATTTTAAACAAGTTTTAAACACTTTTTAGGATGGACTTCGAATGATGGTTACTGATCTAAAATGGTCTCTAACCAAGTAACCCGTAACATTATGAAGCAACATGTATTTAACCCCCATAACCTAAAAAAAACCCTACCAAAATTTTATGTTTTTTCAAAGTAACTCGTCAAGCCGCACCTGAAAAATATTTGGTTACTAAAAAATCTAACAAAATTTTTACTTTTTTTGGTTATATCAGCTCGAAAATCTAGTATACACACCAGAAGTGCTGCCCCCTAGGCTCTTGTAAGATCGACGACCCACGACGATATTACCGGCAAATTTTAATTTGAGACATTGATGCGGACAACATCACGTACGACATATGCACGGACGACATGCACGGACAACATTCAGGGAAGGAAATTCGTGCCTCAGTCTGGTGTCCTCACCCCAGAACCTGCATTTCTTTGTCGCAGTGTAGAATAGTTCTGACTTTTTTTGTACCCAGATCTTCTAGTTGCATGGTCTTGCGTAGGACTGTTGTGAAAGAACGGCTTCCAACGGTGTCTAGAAGGCCAAAATTGGCAACTTACTGATTTAGACCGTTCTTTATGTGATTGCTGAGACCGTTCTTTGTCCTTTGATGTCAGCTGAAAAGGTTTTTGACACCTTAATTGGGCATGGTAGGACTCCTTGGGTCCATGGCTGACTCTCCTCCAAAGAGGAAGGCATAGGAAGGCAAATAGTGCCCTCTAGCCGAACTTTAGTCTTCAGATCTGGTTGTTCACAGAAGTTATTCTGGCAGCAAAAGGTCAGTAATAACCAAACTGGTCGACTGAACTCCGCCGTAACAGAGTGGACTCCAAAGTAGGACTTAGTGGAATTCAAAGTGACTTTTAAATTTACTACATTCTAGCTTCATTATAAAATAAAACTAGGTTACGTAAAGCACTCTAAAGTTTTTTAGAGCATTTAAAATCGTTACTTCTGTACAAATCTGCTCAAATATGCTCAATAGACTGGTTGATTAGCTAAGGTGCATGGTGGGAAAAATTATGATCACCACGGCACGTGGAAGTTAGTGAATGTTACCTGCAAAGAAATACATAGGCACAACACTAATGGATATGTTCAACAGCAATGTTTCCTGACTGTTTTCGGTCAGGGACCTCGAGTTGGGTCGGACCCCCCCCCCCCCGAAGGTTCAGAAGTCCGCACTTCTGAACCTTGGGCAAGGGAGGTCAAACCCCCCCACCGCCAGGTCCAGACATGGGCTCATCGTAGGTCCAAGAGGCGCCGCCACGGGGCCAGAGGGGGTGGCGGCACCCTGCCCCTTCGACACATGCAGCCAACTTTGCTTCTGTCCATGCAGCCAATAATCGGGTCTGAAGTCTCTTGTCCATCTTGAAGGTCCACAGGTTCAAAACTGCGGAGTCCTAAACCTCTGAGCAAACGGACTTTTCCCACAAAAAGCGCTCTGTCAGATGTTTTCTGATGGTTTCAGAAGATATCTGACAGAGCGTTTTCTCGGTTTTGATTTTTTTTTCGGGAGTGCACTTTCGGGGCTCTGGAGGAGACGGGTGTTGCTTGGTCACCTTAGATCGGCACGAAGTGGAGCTTGGAGGTGGGTCCAGTGGACACCAGCCGTCTTAGTCTTGTTTCCAACGTCTTTCTGCTTGCTGCTTCTCCTCCTGTTCAAGCGGGGAAGGGCTGCCGGCCTTATCTAGGTATTAAAGTACTGCTGCCCTCATTTCAAGTAGCAGGCTTCTGATTTGAATGCTTGCTCCGCTGACAGGAGTTGCATGATCTCACGTACTTCTGAACAGAAGCCAGCATATCACAGCATGTGCGGCCAAAAGAACCTCTCAATCAGTCAAGCGTGTGTTTTACAGTGTTTTGTAGACCCCTAAATGCCCATACAGTCGGCTGTTATGATGCTCACGAATCATCTTCCTCTGGAGCTCTTTTGTCGTCTTTTGTTGGAATCGCGAGACACTCACCCTAGTACAGAAGTCCATCCCGCAAACTGAAGTGTACAAGCTGCATATGAATTTTAAGGTGTGGTACGGGAGGGCGGGAGGGTCTCGGTTCCAACAAAAAGGGCATAAGCTCCGAAAAGAAAGAATCCTGAGTATACGCTGAGCTGATCTGCGACAAAATTTCTTTATCTGGTCTCACTTCCACCATCATTCTGACTGCTTCTCCTTCACTTTCTTCTTATGTCTCAAACCTCACAGGTCATCGAGAGAGAGCATCAGCCACGACATTCTTCGCACTCGGAAGATAGCGAGGTGTGATGCCAAGACTATCGAGAAAAAGAATCTATCTCCTCAATTAGTCAGGTACACCCACCAACACTGTTCCTAAGTTGATTGTCTTCAAGCTCTCATGGTCTGACCAAACCTTGGTGGTGTGACTGATATAAGGGCAAAATGCCTTCACACCAAAGACCACCGCCAGAAGCTCCTTCTCTCGGATCGGATAGTTAAGCTCAGCAGCTGTAAGCTTCCAAGAAGCAAGGGAGACGACGCGCAGTCTCGCTGCTCTCGGATCTTTCTGTATTAAAACAGCTGCCAAAGTCGTCCCAGTGGTATCTATGAACAACTCAAAGGGATGAAGAGGATCAGGCACATAGAGGGTAATCACGTCAGCCACCCTCTTTTTCAGCAGAACAAACACTGTCTGCTGAGGATCTGTCCACTCAAACTGAATGTCCTTTTTCAGCAGAGTGGTGAAAGGAGCCGAAATCGCACTGTATCCAAAAACAAAGCGTCGGAACCAGTTGCAGAGCCCGAGAAATACTTTCAACTCATGCTTGTCTCAACGTACAGGCCACTTCTGCACTTTGTCTGTTTTTTCCTTCTCTGGCCTCACTCCGTTCTGCGAGATCTCATACCTAATGCACACCATCTGTGGCACAAAAAATTTACACTTCACAATCTTTGCATAGTACTTGTGCTTCCTCAACTGAGAGAGAACGTCAGTCAGGTCTCTCTCGTGTTCCTTCTCATTGCGTGAGTAGATCAAAATGTCATCAATCCAAGCGAAAGCGCACCTGTCAAGCAACGGACGAAGAATAAACTGCACTGCCTGCTGGCTTGTCAACGGAGCGTTGCACATCCTGAAGCTCATCAAAAGCCACTCGAAGTTTCGATACCGAGTGGTGAAGGCAGTCTTCAGAAATTCAATGTCCACCTCTTGCACTCGAATCTTATGAAAGAATTGTTGAAGGTCGAGTTAAGAGAAGATGCATGCTCCGTGAATTTGATCAAGCAGCTCCTCTTTTGGGAGGCAGCTCCGGGATTTTGTTCGGGAAGATATCCCTGAATTGCGAAAGTACCCACCTTGCTACAGGGTGTAGAGATGGATCCTTCATCACCTTCTCATACGCCCTGTAGTTGTTCTCCTCAGCTGCGGTCTAAGGATTCACACCCTCTGGAACTGATTGGACAGGGGCCTGAAGAAAAGCTTCATTCAGGTCCCTGCATGCCATAAAGAGGGAGTGATGATTCTCAAATGCCCTTCCAATCAAACGCTGTTCCAACTCATCAAAATCTGTCTCGTGTTGCTCCTTAGGGAAAAGACACTGCTCTTCAGAGAAAATACATGGATTGGAGAGAAGGGGACGAGGCGCAAGCCTAAAGATGTGTACTATGGCACCTCCTTGAATTGTTCGTTCAGCTCCCCTGGCACAAATAGGAGGAGGCACAAACCCACCATATAGATCTTCCCCCCCAGTCCCCCAAAGTGTAAGCAACTGACCTCTGTGGGGGAAAGTCACACTCTTCTTTTTCCAGTCGATCTGAGGGTTGTGGGCCTCCAACCACTTCATACCAAGGAAGATGTCGTATTCGTTGTCAAGATTAGCGAGGGTGAACTTCATCTCGTCCCCGCGTAACCCTGAATGCTCAGCTTGAGTGGAGCTGTGCACTCTGTCACCTGACAGAACGCTTCCTTTCCATCCACCTTCACTGCTCCTTTGCACCCTTTCGGATGTTTCAGGGGCCTGACCGGGAAGCACCGGGTGTGGTAGAAGTCTGAAAAGATGAAGAGTTCATGTGCCCCGCTGTCCAGTAAAACTCTTACCAACGTCTCCTCCAAGATCCTCTGAAACCGAATCATTCTCGGCCGAGGCATTTGAACTTCATCAACGGCCCTGACAATAGTGACTGCATATGGCGCATCGAGATCCTCTCCTTCAACCACCTGCAGTGAGGGATGATTTGGGGGAAAGGGCATATTGTACACAGGAGCATTCTCGTAGCTGCCCTCATCAGGGTAAATAAAGGAAGCACGCTGTCTGCCTCTTCTGCCTCCTGATTATGGAACAGAACAAAAACTCTGTGACTGTATCTGTGGTCGACCACCACCTGTATGACCCTGTGGCCACCACATCATACCCTGATTCTCCCCAAATCCCCACTGCTAACCTGTGTATGGGTATGCTCCTTGCATGAGTAGGCTCTGTGATGGACCTCAATTGGCCGAGAACGACTCACGGGGAGGGAATAAACTAGGAGAGCCCCTCCTCCCTCTGTTTGCAGGATTTCTGAAACAACGGTCGGCTCTGTGTCTAGTCTTCTTGCAAAAAAAACATCTCTTTTCATCCAAAAGATGCCTCTTCTCTACTGGAGAGATGTTGTATAGACGACAGACATCGGTCATCTCAACATCTCTTCCGTTCCCTTCACCCTTGCCTTTCTCTTTGTGTAGGTTGGGGTGGGACTCTCCCTTATGAATCACTCCATCTTCTTCCATTTTTTCAGCTAGACAGGCGGCTCCTATCGCTTCTTACAGCATCTTTCGCTTCGCTTTACTGACTTCTTGCTGGATCTTTGCGGGCAAAGGCTTCTTGTAGTGAAACAACAACTCCGCAGTCGTCGTTTCCGTCAGCTGTGCCGCAGCGTACAGGAAATCATCGGAGTAAGTCTCAATTCCTTTCGAAGGAGAAAACTTCACTGTATACAGTTCCTTCCTCAAAATTTCCTGCTCCTTCGGGTTGATAAACTTCTTTCTCAGTACCACAAACAAATCGTTGAGCGTGTTGAGACAATCCCCTGCTTCTCTCCCAAATCCTCAATGTAGTTCTGCTCAATCATCTATGAGGAATGACAAACTGAAATATCCGTATATCCAAGATATTTGATTATGAAATATCCAAATATCCAGATATTTGAAGATATTTAGGGATATTTATGATATTTCAAGATATTTTAAGATATTTGATGATATTTTACCAAATAATTATTTCAAATAATTTAATTATTATTATTCATATCTTTCATTATCTTATGTATAACTCAGACTTAGATAGAAATAATGGGGGATAGAAATAATTGTAAATATCCTCAAATATCTTAGATATTTCAATTTGTCATTCCTCATAGATGACGTTGTTGAGATAGTTGATCGCCAGATCCAACTACCTCTCCATAGGTGTTCCAGTCGGTTCCAGTCAACCTGAAGTACCTCTTCACCTTACAAATCTACGAGGTAAGGTGCTTATGCTTGCCATCAAAGACATTAGGCTTGTTCACGCTGACGGCTCGAGGAAGAGGGACTCCAACTTCACTACCTAGCATAAGGTCCTCCGAAGGACGAGGGCAATCTTCCATTGGACTATCCTGTGGTGCAGAAGAACAGGCACTCTTCTGCTTTACAAACGCTGACAGGCTGTATACTTCTTGCTCAAGTATGTCCAACCTTTGGAATGGATCAGACATGACTGTTGTTCTGACTGAACAACACGTTGATTTTGATAGAAACTCTGTACATGGCCATTAGTCTCAACCACGCTTCTGCTACCTTTGTTATAGGTATTACTATAAACGAATAATGAGGCTCATAAACTTAAAACAGAGAAATCTGCTAGTTCAGTCTTGGTCTGTTCACTTCATACATTGAAGACTCACACAACAATCTGGCTGTGACGTCATCAAACAACACTGCTACATGACAGTATGTAGCCTTTCTAATTTTAGTGGCAGCTAGGCATAGGGCGGTCCCATGACTGGGCCTTGAGGCCGGGCCATGCCACCACTACTTCATATAAGTGCTAGAGAGGTGATCAATTTTATCGCTTTCTAAGCCTTCCGGACCCCAAATATCATCAAAAGAGTCATCTCTGACATCCCCCGAAAAAATAATTTTTACTATAAAAAATTGTAAATCTGCCATGCAGGCCCTCCTTACCATCACGCATTAAGTATTATAATCCTGAACACTCGCGGTCGTCCGTGCACGTCGTCCATGTATGTTACGTGCGTCGAGGTCTCAATCCAACCATTACCGGTAATATATTAATACCGCGAGGCCACACTGAGAATAAACACTGCAGGACAACCGCAACACTGCTTTTTTTGGGGCCATCTAACTCTTTTGATTAATTTTTGACTTCGATGCATCAAACAGTCTATCTGCATACATGTATGTCTGCATGTGTTCTGTTTGAAAGTAGCGATGCTTTGTATGGGTATATATTCTCTCTCGTACCAATCAATCACCATGGCAAATGAAAGTATGACAAAAGTATTTTAGAACACATGGGGTCCATATCACAAGAAGTCAATAGTCAAACACTCAAACAAACATATTTAGATGAGCCAGAGCAGCATATCCGTCTCCTCTGTCAACTGCATGCTCATACCACACAGCCAAGCAGGGGACCATTTTTTTTAGTTATAACTGTAAAGATCTGTGGCTCAGGCTGCTATAGTCCAGTGAGAAACGGGATAGGTAGGCAACGAAAGCAGCTGTGCATGCACAGACTAGTATTGCTCTCTGAGCGATTTTGGACTCTATGCATGCATGTGTATCCCTGCAGGCAGGCAGTCCCCCCCACAACTCCGAAAAGCCAGGTGGAGCCTCTGTTTATGTGTTTGGTAGGTTTTTTCTCTGTATGTTCATGCATGCAGAGATAGTGTATCCACATAGACTATAACCGTTTCTGACTGTTTGACGTTTACGATATTTGAACCTTTCGGACCTCTCTGTGGTAGGAATATGTACGCTAGTGTTCATTGTCGGTATGGCCTGGCGTTATATACATGCATGTACACCGACTCTCTCGCAAAATTACGCAAAATTGGACAGACAAAAGGATTCAAGTGGGCAGCTGGCACATGTTGGCATGCACTCCAATCAGATTTGCTCGAGAATGCAAGAGAACCAAAAAATTATATCTTCGATCTGACGCCTGCGCGAAGCGTGCGAATGGCCCGGAGAGATGGCCCGGAAAGCGAAGCTGGCTGAGAGGGCACTTAACAAAAATTGCGAGGCGATCGATTGAAGATGATTGCATGATTGAAGAGAGCAAAGAAACCGGGCCAAGTAAGCTAGATCTCTCCCTCTAAATTAAGCCCTCCCTCTCTCTGTTCATTTGCTCGAAACAGTGTGTTCTGAAAGTTTTTCGTCTATCGGCGAGCTTGCGAGATACGCGAGAATTCCGTTAACGAGATCGCGCACGTTTTCTTACTTTTTTTTCTCGGTGTTCGACTCGAACTGTGCGGCGTTTTTGAGACCGTCTTGAGCCAGATTGCGGCGCCCATTGAAAACTATTTGGTGTTTGCACCTCTATAGTTGATTATGTGAGTCCATGAGACCATTCTCCACCTTACTTCTCCTCTCCGCCGCGCTTTCCGCCTCGACAGCCGCTGGAGGGGCTGGAGACAGCAATGCGTCAGCGTTCCTCCAGTCGTTTGACCGTCTCAGCCTGAGGGGCGTGAGGAGTGCGGCCGTGAAGTTTTCCTTTCGGCATCGCTACCAGCAGCAGCAGCAGCAGACAAAGAGTGGAGAGGGTGATGAGAAGATTGTAGAGATGAGGGGGAGGGGGGTTGGATCGTGGTTTTGGGGGTTTCGAAGGATGCTGAGGCAGACAGAGGCCCAGTGGGGGCTTTCTCCACAACTCCTTTTGGGCATGGGCTCTGTTTGTGTCGTTCCGAATGATGCGGCGGATATTTTTGAAATGTCACTTGGGGGAACCGGTCTTTTGAGAGAGGGGAGCGGGAATGGCGTCCGGGTGTTTGTTGACGCAAGCCTGAGAGTCCTAGTTAGAGTCCTACAGCAGCTGGGATGGGGCGTCATGGTTTTTCTGAAGGGTCTCTGGGCATTTTACAAAACCTTGCCTGCACTTCAGAGTGGGGTTCTGCTCGCATTGTTGGCCAAAGTTATTTTTAACCCCCCCTGGGACGAGCGGGGGCCCTTCCCGGGCCTTTTTTCGGATGACGACGATAATTCAAAAAGTCTTCTCCGAGATATGCGCCCTCAGGATCGGAATTATCCAAAGTTTAAGGATGTGATCGGTCACGATGACGTGAAAGAGCGTATGAAGCAGGTATTGGATTTCATGAAAAACCCTGAGCGTTGGGAAGGCACGGGCGTTAGGCCGCCGCGGGGGATTTTGTTGGAGGGGCCCCCGGGGGTTGGTAAGACCTTTCTTGCCAAGGCTCTGGCCAATGAGTGTGATGCGCACTTTGAGGTCATATCCTGTGGGGGTATCGGGGGGATTTACGTAGGTATGACGGCAAGAAAGCTGAAAAAAGCCTTTAACAGGGCTTCTAAACACAAGAAGGCGATAGTCTTCATGGATGAGTTCGATGCAGTGGGACTATCGAGAAGGGGAATTCAGCTTGGGGATGGCGGGGCGGAACAAGATCGACGAATGACTATCGGATGTCTATTGGAGGAGATGGACGGATTCGAGAACAGTCCGTGGAAGAAAAAAGGAGATTCCATTACCCTTTACGTAGCAGCAACGAACGACGCGTCTCGACTCGATGACGCGCTACTTCGGCCGGGCAGATTCGACATCAAGTATGCCCTCCAGCTGCCCGGCCCCAAGATGCGAATGCAAATTCTGAACCGTTACTTGCAGTCGAAAGAAAAAAAGAACTTGAAACTTTCGGCAGAGGCTGAGGAGTATTTGCGTTCTTCCGATTTTGTGGGTGCAGAGACGCCGATGTCGCCTGCCCAGTTGGAAGTGATTGCGAATGAAGCAAAGCTTTCGTGTTTGAAGAGAAACGGTAAAGAAATCTCGTGCGAGGATTTGGACGAGGCTCTAGACTTTTCCTTGGCAGGCGGGCGGGAATTGGCAGACGGTAAGCCCGGGGAGTTCGCAAAGACGAGGCAGAGAGACTGTGTGTATTTAGCGGGGAAGGCCATCATGGCTTCTCTGTTGGGGTCTCCGCGTGTGGCACAGATTACCGCCTTTCCCCGTACTGGTATCGATGGAATTGCCAATCAAGTTTTATTTGAAGAAGCGAAAAAACAGACGCAAAGAGACAGAGACGCAAGCCTCGCAGGAAAAAAGAGGGAGATGGCGACATTGTATGGTGGGAAGGCAGCGGAAGAGGTGTTTTATGGAACGGAGGATGTATCGTTGCGTAGGATCAGTGCTGATATGAAAAAGGCCAGAGCCCTTGCTCAAGATATCGAGTGGGCGATGGGGAGAGACCAGAATTCTGTAGGCCCACTGGAATGCGAGCAACGAGTTAAAAAATTGCTGAAAGAAGCCGATCAAGCGGCTTATGACCTGCTGTTCGTGAATCAGGAGTTGCTTTGTCAAGTAGCGAATACGCTCCTTGAGAAAGGACGGATGACAGGCGTTGCGTTGCGGCAACAGATCCATATTTACCAGATTCAGCAAGTAGTGGAACCAAAAAAGGATGATCATTGAATCAATTTGGTGGCTGAAAGGTAACAAAAGTCGTAAGAAAATCATATCATGCACCGTCTGACAAATGATCTGTAATTCTATATAGCACCTTTTCAAGTTTAAGAGAATGTGTTTGAATGTTTTCTACTATATAGCTCTATAGCTTTTCTATATATTTTTAATTTTTTGATTTTTAGGATTAGGATTTTAAGAAAAAAATTAATCACTTTGAGGTTTTAACCCACTAACACAATCGAACCCAGTAAATTTACTGCATGTAAAAACTATATACTCTTAATTACATGTTTGTTTCTGCCAAAATTAAGGATGCCTGGGGAATGAAATGCATGAAAAGGGGAAACAGGGAAGAAAGGGGCAACTTCCCCCTGTCTGCCTCTTTATCAGGACTACAGAGAGCTCTTCCGTCTTCTTCACGTTCTTCTCTATTTCTTTTGTCTTCAAAGAATGGCCCTAAGGTACAGATGTCCTGTCTGCCGAGAAGTGTCTTATATGAGAAGATTGAGCCACTCCTAAGGGCATTGACACTAAATCGGAAGGGTCTGACGGGGGGGGCCAACTCTCCGGGAGAGGTGTTGTTCTGTTGAAGTTATAGGCAACAGAATGAAGTTAGGTTTTTAGATCGAAGGCTAGTAAGAACGATATAGACTAGTCTTATTTTGTTAAGTAAATATTTAGTTATTAAATTGAGCAACAGGAATAATAGATTAAGAAGTTATGGAGAAAGATCAATCGGAATGTAAGAAGCAAGGTCTTATAGGGCTGATATACAGTAAAGGGGGTTTACCTTGATGGAAGATTGGTAGAGAATGGATGGAAATGAATTAAACACTCGGTATAAAAGAAATAAGTCAGACGATATCAGAAAGCTGATAAAAGAAATAAGGTTAAAAAGCTTGAGTAAAAAAAAAGGCAATAGAGTTAATAAGAAAGACGGAAAATAGATTGATAGAAGGTTAAGTAATGAGTCTGATGATACACCGATACAAAGCCGATTAATCGGTTCTGTATCGGTTAAGGCAAAGTATGTCAAACTTGATACACTTTCAAAAATGAAAGTCTGTCAAACATGATACACTTACACAATTGATACACTTTCACAATTGGCAACCTTTGCAGGAAACAAGCATAAAATGCAACTTTGAAAAAAAAGAAAAGAAAGAATCGATTAAAAACTTGACCTCGGAGTAACAGAATTGAATCCCAAATCGAGTTGACTTACCTTCTGGAAGAATTGACTTGAAGCGATCTGAACCGACCTTCACTGACTTCAATAACACTGAGTGAATAATTAAAAGATATATTCAACTCCAATTCTAGTTCTATTCTTCCGTTTCGGCTTCGTCTGACCTACTGAGTCCGGAGGAGCACGGAACACGTGGTGACAACCAGCGAGAGTCGAACCTCAACTGTGTCTGACCTGAGAAACAGGAACAAGTCCCCTCTAGGGCTTGACGTGAACAAAATTGCCTCTATCCAAGCTACTGAGACCACCCTCTTCCTCGCGAAGAAACCGGGTATCAGGAGACCTGTGAGAGGCAAGTCCTTTGGCTACTTTCTCTCATTCAAGACCAAACACCTGCATGCCCTCTTCATCCACACTCATCTCCTCCCTTTAGATCTAGCTGTCCCTACCCCTCTTCGCTGGAATCCCTACATCGGAGACTTTACAGATACGTGTGCACGAATTGCATCTCTGGATCTTGTACCTCTCGAACCCCATCGCCTACACCTACCTAGCAACAGCCACGAATACGCCTTCACTCCCATCCCCTTCGGCCAATCCACTGACGAGTAGATTGCTCCAAAACCCAGATTGAACAGGACCAGAACGCGAAGCGCTGTCAAAATCGCTGACAAGTCTCCCTTTCTGTCCTCTGTATAGATTTCTCATCCGACAGGAATTCATCGCGAAGCGCTGTCAAATTTTCTTTCTTCTTCCCCTTTTTTTTTATACTTCGACAAAATACTTCCCACTTAAGGAAACAGACAGAAAAGACCTCCCATCAACTTTGACCAGAGCACGGCTCAGACAACCAAGGTACTCAAAGCCATTGTTGGTTCCCCTCCCGATAGAGCAGTTTCCGAAAGAGAGGAACAAGCCCGCCTCCTTGCTAAGGAAGCCCTCGAAAGGAACGCTGCCTTCCTAAGCAACCCACAAAACTTGAGCGTCTTCTTGTTAGACCAGTACAGCTATCAAGTCTGGGCCCACAACCAACAGTCCTCTCTCGCTCTGAAGGCTCTCGGCCTTGATATCACCCCCCAAGAGAAATTCATCTGCATTCAACACCTACAGCTTCCCCCTTACCTTGTGTCCAACAGTAGGTGGGTCTGGCTGTATTCTGATTGATTCCGATCCCTTTCGATAGAATTACGATGCCCGCGCATAACACCAGGCTGGCAAAAGCGAAGGCAAAAGCTCTAGCAAACGCTGTAACAAAGGCAAAGGCAAAAGGTCTCGTAAAGGCCGCCGCTCCCAAACCGAAAGCTAAAACTAAAGCTAAAGGCAAAGCCAAAGCTAAAGCCAAGGCTGCTCTCCCACTTGCTGCTCCTTCAGACCCAGCCCAACCCAACGCCAACCAGAACGAGGATCCACATGCAGATGGAGAAGCAGTAGGACAAAATCCTCAGGCTGAACATCCCGACGTCCAGATGGGAGTAGCAGCACCAGCAAACCCCAACCCAGAAGAAGAAGAAGAAGAAGTACAAGAAGTACCGATGAATGAAGGAGAACAACAGGGGGCCTCCAGACA
The DNA here is from genome assembly GCA_018398765.1 of Chromera velia. Lineage (NCBI taxonomy): Eukaryota > Chromeraceae > Chromera > Chromera velia. Next base: position 89,571 of record JAHBMJ010003031.1, read on the forward strand.
TAACGACCAGCCTCCAAGGGGATCCCCGCCTCAGTCAATGCTCAGTAGCATTGACCCCCAATTCCTCAGAGACCTGCAGACTCAGGGATTTATCTTCAGGTTGGACGGACAGGGGAATGTCGTCCCTGTGTGCATGGATACCAATTACTCTCCCGACATTCCCGAGACTCCCACCAGACATCGTCTCTCCCTAAGAGCACATACCGAATCACGGCCTACAAGAGACATACCAAAAGTGAAAGTAGACCTTCCTTCCTTCTCGGGAGATCGAACACAAACAAGGGCATATTGGGGGAGGATGATTCGTCTCTACAATCGGATGCAATGGAATTTCCTCGACTTCAGAGACATGTACTTTCCCTCCACACTCGCGGGTAGAGCCAAAACCTGGTACGATCAACTTCCTCCTGAGAAGTTACTTCTCATCAGCTCCCTTGCGCAGCTCACAGACCTCTTCCTGAACGAATACAAATTAACAGAAGCAGATCAAGACTCAGCAGAAGAAAAGCTTTTTTCCCTCAAACAGAAAGTTACTGAGTCACTCGAAAATTATGCAAACAGGTATCAAAATCTATGCAGTGAGAGCGGAAAGGACATAGACGCGTCAACTGTCACCAAACACTTCGTGAAAGGAGTTGTTAACGAGACAGTGAGAGTTGCACTGAGAACAAAAGATTACTCTTCATTTCAAGAACTTCTCTTGGATGCAAAGAAATACTCTTCTGTAACTCCGGCAACATATCAGGTCTCTGTTTCCAGTGCAAAAATAGGAAGGACGGGACCCCCGGGGGAAAGATTGGAAATCACCTACCCAGACAGTGATGACGTACCCATGCAAGATATCCTACAAGGAACCTCTGTAGTGAACATTGCAAACATCACACACGAAATACCGCAGTCAAGGGCACAGTGTACTAAATGTGCAGGGACCAGGACACACACTATGAATGGATGCACGCTTCCATCTGAGATAGAATGTAACTATTGTCACAAGAAAGGACATATCAGAGCTGCATGCCAAATCAAGAGAAAAGATGAGATGGCAGCTGAAAGAACAGAAAGAGATCGGAGAGGAAGGGAACAGTACATTCAAAATACAGACAGAGATCCAAGGGACACAAATGGATGGGGAGGACCAATGAGAGGACCACCAAGAAAATTTGAAGAAAACAGTGGTAGGACACTCAGACCCTACCAAACATACCGCCCTTTCCCTCCCAATAGATACCCACCTGAGCCATGGAATCGACCGCATATGAATCCACCAGCGCCTCGAACTCTATTCTCGATGTCGAAGCCGATGAGACCGATTCACACCATTCCCCAACCTCCGCCTCGACTGGCAACCCATGCGAATACCATTCCGGTGAACCAAAACCAAGGACAAAAACACTGAGGCGTGTGTAGTTCCGAGGCAACTGCACACGAACAAAAAGCCTCAAATGGAAGAGGACCGAAAACAACCCGACCCTTCACCCCTTCCTTCTGCTCTCATTGCTCATCTCAGACTTTCTTCACCAGGTGTAGGACTCTTCATTTCTCTTTCTAAAGAAGAAACTCCTTCTACAGTTGCTCTTATTGACACGGGGGCCGAAGTCTCTTTATTGCACACAAAAGTCTTTCGACGTCTCAGGAAAGAAATACCAGGTTTGACTGTACAAAGAATTCCACTGACTATAAAAGGGGAAGGGGGACAAGAATTGGGAAATGAAGGGTCCGTCTCTCTGTGGGTAAACATAAAAGGGAAGATGAAAAAACATAGATTTTATATTTCTTCTTCTATCAAAAATGAATGTATTCTCGGAAAGTCATTTTGCAATGAACATATTTTGTCTCTCTCTTTCAACCCCGACGTCCTTCGGCTGAAAGGAGAAGGAGAAAACCCATGTGGGATTTCTCTCCACCCTGTGGAAATTCTCAGGAAAGAAAAACAGTTTATCCAGTCACCTCTCTTCCTTCAAAGAAAAGAAACTCTCCCTCCTTCCTCTTTCTCTCATGTGTCTATCTCCCTACCTGACGATTCTGTGATTCCTAATGGAAGTGTTGTACATGTAAAGGGCAGTTTGGGACGATATGCACCCATGGAGATTTATCTGCATGACAGCGTGGGAAGGATAGAAGACCGAAGTGTTTATATTGCTGTGATCAATGCTACATGTCGATCTTTCACTTTCCCTCCTAATCTCCATCTTGCATATGCATCTATTTGTGGAACTGAAGGAGAAGAAAATAAAGCGTTTTCAACCATCTGTACAGAAAACAACGAGGGTGGAGAAAAGGATAAGAGGGTGCGACAAGACTGCAACATATCCGCAGCACAAATGTCTATGTCGGAAGATTCACAAGAAAAAGAAAAGGACGAACTTCTTCCAGAAGAAAAAGAAGAAGCGATCAAACAAATCAAGGAAACGGTTGAGAAGGCCAGGAATTTGAACCTAGAAGAAAAGAAGAGATTGGAGCTTCTACTATTAGAGTTCACTTCCCTTTTTCCAACTAAGCGAAACCCGGGATCATTGGGAGAAATCGAACATGCCATAGAAACGAACACAGAAGAACCAGTTTTCGTCAGACCTAGACAGGTGCCGCATGCGCTCAGAGAAAAGGTAGAAAAACAAATAAATAATTGGTTGCAGTCAGGAGTAATCACAGAAAGCCTCAGTCCTTGGAGTGCTCCGATCGTTTGCGTGAAAAAAAAAGGACCAGGAAATAAAATCAGATTGTGTGTCAACTACCGCTGTCTAAACGCTGTTCTAAAGAAGAAAAACTGGCCCTTACCTCATATAGATGACATTCTGACTCAGCTCCAAGGGAAAAAGTGGTTCTCAGTCATTGACCTTGCTTCGGCTTTCAATCAAATGAAAGTAAGAGAGAAGGATCAAGAAAAACTTACATCTTTTTGTCACAAAGGATCGTACAAGTTTCTTCGCGTACCTTTTGGCATTCAGTCCGCTCCCGCCATGATGCAGAAAACCATGGACCAATTGTTTAGTGGATTGATGAATGTATGCGCATGGGGGTACATGGATGACTTACTCTGTGCATCTCGGTCTATGGAAGATCACTTCGCCGACCTTCACGCTGTGCTCATTCGCTTCAAAAATATTGGAGCGAAAATTTCATTCAGCAAATGTTCGTTCTTTCAACAGGAAATACAATATTTGGGCCACAAAATTACACCTACAGGTATTTTACCTTCAGGCGAGAAAACAGAATGTATTAAAAACGCTGTTCCTCCCAAGACTGTGAAAGAGACAAGGGGATTTTTAGGGTTGACGGGGTACTATAGGAAGTTTGTAGAGAAATATGTGTCAATAGCAGCACCATTGTATGACCTGACAAAGAAAAACACACCCTTTAAATGGGAGACGGCACACCAAAAAGCATTTGACAGATTGAAACAGATCCTTACCTCAGCTCCTGTGCTTGGCCATCCTCGTTGGGACGTTCCCTTCATCTTGAAATGTGACGCTTCACACTCTGCCATCTCTGCAATTCTGTGTTAAGAGGACAATGAAGGGCGTGAATATGTAATTTCATATGCGTCAAGAAAACTCACATCAATAGAAAGATACTGGCATGTAAGTGAGACCGAAATGCTTGCATGCACATGGAGAGTTGAGAAATTTAAGCCGTGGCTGTGGGGGAGAGAATTCATTATTTATACTGATCATGCAGCTTTGCAGTGGGTTCACCGACAGAAAGACACTAACCCCCGTCTTATGAGAATGAGTCTGAAACTGTCAGGGTACGATTATCGGGTCATCCATAAAAAGGGAACGAGCAATACAGATGCAGATGCACTTACAAGAGGGTGTTTCGTTCACAAACGAATGGAAGAAAAAGACTCAGACACAGAATCAGATGACTCAGTTGTGGTTGCGGCATACACGACAACGAAGAAAAAAAAAGAAGGAAATTCAGAATCAAACGTACCAAAACCTCTTGACGCACCTTTAATCGTGTCACCACACACAGTGGAAGATGTAAAATCTGCACAAAGAAAAGACCCAGAATTGTCACAAATGATTGAATATTTGGAAAAAGGAGAAATTCCAGAAGGACTCTCTTATCATGAAAGGATTCGTTTGGTCTCTCAAGCTCCTCTGTATTTGATGCATCAAGGACTACTCCTGCGTTTTCTCCCCCCTGCTAATGGACACCGCTCAGGCATGCGTTTTCTTTTGGCAGTACCAAAATAAATGAGAGAAGCACTCTTACAGAATTCACATTCACACGTTTTGGCGGGACACATGGGGACGCACAGGGTGGTTAGGGCGTTGTCCGAGAAATATTTTTGGCCGAGTATGTATTCAGACGTGCAACAGTTTGTTCGTACCTGCAGAAAATGCCAGATGAGGAGAAGGAATTTAGAGAAAGCACAGTACAAACCACAGATCATTCGAGATGCGCCGCTGGAAAGCTTCAGTTTTGACATCGTGGGTCCCCTTCCGGTGACGAAAGAGGGATACAAATACATTTTGGTTGTACTCTGTCTCGCATCCAGGTACGCAGAATTGATTCCACTGAAAAATCAAAAAGCAGATACA